>SJXQ01002254.1:65945-94580 GCA_006408695.1 Aepyceros melampus | reverse complement strand
GATGGACGTGAGTTTGAATGAACTCCGGGAGATGGTGATGGACAGGGAGGCCTGGCGTGCTGCAATTCATGGGGTCGCAAAGAGTCAGACACGGCTGAGCGACTGAACTGAACTGAGCTAGTTTTGAGCCCTAGTTGAAAGAAAGAGAAAACAAGAGAAGTAAAATAATATTTATCTGCCATTCTGTATAGTAAGAGTTTTATAGGTAGTCCCTTAATCCTCACATTACCAAGAAAGGTGGCTATTACTATATCCCTTTCATTCTGGAGTCAAGGAGACTCTGCCAGGTTCATAAGTAATGTGAGTTTCCAATGTTGACAGAGCTTCTAGTCAAGGCCAAAACTACTTGGCGGCAAAGCCCATGTTTTTGAAAAGTCTAATGTTTAAAATTTAAATAAAGTTTCTAAAATGCTAGAGGATGTATGGCAAGGTGATAGGTCATTGATTTCCCAGTAACTTTCACAGAAAGACATTCCAACATGAACATCAGGGAGGAAAGACTAACTGGAAAAGGTGGGGCTGGAGGAGAATCTTGATGGATGAGTGTAATTTTGGAAGCAGGTAGCAAAGGCCCATTGATGGTGTGAGCGATCATAAGGAAAGAGAAAATTCCACCATCTTTTGAGAAATGGAGCACAGACTAAGAGCTCTGGCATGTCTGGATGCTTTTCTGTGGGGAGCAGGGGCAAACTGTCTTAGCAGAGCTTTAGAAACATCTTCCTCACAGACATAGAAAACAAACAAGGTTACTGAAGGGGAAAGGGGGGAGGATAAATTAAGTGGTTGCTAAATACACACTATAATATATGAAATAGATAACCACAAGAATCAACTGTATAGTACAGGGAGCTATACTCAACCTAAAAGAGAAAAGAATCTGAAAAAGAGTCTATATATATTTATGCATATATAAGTATGCATGCACAACTGAATCAGTGTGCCATATACCTGAAACTAAGACAACATTGTAAGCCAACTATATGTCACTAAAATATAGATATACATATATATATCTATAATTTTAAAAAGGAAAGATTTGCTTTACAAGAGAATACAAAATAATCTAGAAAGTAACAAGGAACTATGATAGTCCTCTTAGCAAGAACTACCAGTGTCTGCCTGAGGGTGGAGGCAGGGGTAACAGGTATGCAGGAGACAGATGGCACCCCAAAATGGGGTGACTGAAGCGAGTGAACAAAGAGACTCTTTGCAGAGGTCTGGGTAGGGCTGGACTCTTTAGGTTCCATCATGGTCCACTGGTTAAGAATCTGCCTGCCAGATCACGGGATTCAGGTTCAATCCGTGATCTGGGAAGATGCCACCTGCCGCGGAGCAGCTGAACGCACGGGCCGCAGCTACTGAAGCCTGCATGCCTAGAGCTCCTGCTCCACAAGAGAAGTCACTGCAGTGAGAAGCCAAGCACCGCAACTAAAGCGTAGCCTGCGCGTGCTGCAACTACAGAAAGCTCTCGTGCAGCAGAAAAATCCCAGTGCAGACAAAAAGTAATTTAAAAAAGGAGATAGAGTTGCCCTCTGGAGCTAGCAACAATGAGGAGCTCTTACTGCCAGGAGGCCTGAAGTGGCAGAGGATGAGGAGCAATTCCTGGACTCAAGGAGGGGAGTTGGACAGGGAGGGATGTTTGGCCAGGGCTGTGACTCTGAACAGAGGGACACAGCCAACCTGTCGTAACCAGCAGGTCAGGCGCCAGGAAAATAAGTACCCTATCCTTGCCTCCTCCCTCCTCTCTCTTGCCAGTGCCCATGGGCAAGGGAGCCTTTTGTTGAAGTCCACACAGCTCATGGTTCCTGAGCAGAGAACAGGATGGAGAAGAGTCGAGGGAAGGTCTGGACATACAGATGGCAGACACCCAACACAAGAGGTTAGTTAGGGGATTAGGTAATTGACATGGCCCTGTGCCGGGCACACAGAGGATGCTGACCCTTGATGGTTAGTATTATTTCTTATTGTTTTTCCTGTTTTGGTTGGCCTGGTACTTGTGTGTCCAGCTCAGCCCCTCTGGCCTCACCACAAACGAAAGTTTTCAAATCCCTGCAGTAGGATGAGAAGTGACTCACTAAAAAGTCAATTTTTGCCTGCAATCTTTGGCCTCTAATTTTTTTTTTAAAGGAAGCTTTTAAAGAAGAAAAAAGGAGTCTTGGAAATCATCTTTTTTAAACACAACCTTTGTGATTTGTTTTATTGGAAGTTCTTAACGGAGGAAAGGGGCTTGTTTGTTTAGATTGCTATGCAACAGCAGGCATTGAGTAAATGGCTTCTCAGTTTTTATTATTTTAAACTTCACCCAGGAGAGCATCGATCCAAGTTTAAGAGAGGAGGAAGGGAATATAGACTCTAGTGTTTTTAAAATTCCAAATGGCATTGCAGATAATAGATGCCTAAAACAAACATTCCCAGACAGAAAACTGCCTTCATAATTCTCTTTCAAGGTAAATCAATAGATAATATCTTCATCCAGCCAAACATTTCTTTCCAGCCAATTTATACACTACCTACTAAATAATCACTGAAAGTTGAAAATGTATGCCTTTCAAGCAAATATCAGTGAAAGGTTAAGTGGCTCTATAAGAATTCTTTCTCATCGCCCTTCCTGGCCCTCGAAATGCACAAAGCACAACTAGGCAGAAACAGCTCTAAGTAAAAAGAGAAGAGGGGCAGATGCTTTCTCAAATTCTCACCCTATTTTAAGCTCCATCCTCAGTTTTGTTTACAAAAGCTTCAAATTCCCCCACTGAACTATTTCTCATTATGCCTAGAGGTTTCTGGTTGACATTCATGCTGGTGCTGATTCTATCAGCTTGGCAGCCCTGATGTAATTTCTGAAGTTATTGGTCAAGCTAGAGGGGGAAATGTACATGAGTAGAATACCCTGAACTTGGTTAAATCGGACATCTCAAAGCCCAGGGTGGGGAAAGAGAGCAAAGGTTAGGAGACAAATAACACTCAGTAGCAACCAGCAAAACAAACTTTTGTCTGGAGCAACAAGAAGGCCCTGCAAACACAGATCAGCCCTGGTGGCACCAACTCATCATTTAAAACACAATGTCTTACTGCTTTATTTAATGTCAAAATAAACCACAGACAAAGTATAACGAAGTCAATAAATAAAAATACGGGATTTAAACACAACCACTCAAAGACTGCCAATTTGGACTGACACTTTGATGCCTTTCTTCCCAAGTTTTTCTTTTAAACACATATATGCTCTACATGCAAATGCATATAAATAAGATTACAAAGAAATACAGTGACTATTTTTGACACTAAAAAACAGGATTATTTTACACATGCAGTTTTATGTCTTGCATTTTAAGTCTAACATTATATTCATGCATTTTCCCATATCATTAAATATTTTCAGAATGGTTATTTTTTAAAATTAGCTACATAATAGCGTGCCCTGCAGAGGTAGCAAAATTTCTTTAACCAACCTCATATTGTTGGCATTCATGTTGTTCCCAGTTTTGACTGTTATAAATAATATTTTGATGAATATCCTTGAAAGAATATCTTGTAATTCTGTGTATAGGGATGAATTCCTGGAAGTGAAATTACTGGGTAAAAAGCCCTGAAAATATAGAGTCCAAACTGCCATCTAGAAAAGTTATGCCAACTCTTGGTCTTGTGGGCAGCCTATGAAAGCACCCATTTCATACACCCCACTGTTCCTGCGAACTGTCATCTTTAAAATTCTTTGCCTATTGGAGAGGTGGAAAATGGTGCCTGGGTATTTTAAAATTTCATTCTTTCTAAACATTTATTTGCCATGCCAAACCAACATTTGCCATCTTTGAAAAATCTGACTTCCTTTTGAGTGGATTTTGGAATGCCAACTCCCTGGGGAAAAAACTTCCATGAGACATGTGAATACACCCTTCTTAGTATAAATGTCACCAAATCCCTATGAGCTTTCATTTTAATAATAATGCCAAACAATGGATTCTTTTCTGTCATGTTTGTAATATAGTCATACCAGCTTTCAAATGTTGGCACATCCTGGAATCTCAAACAAGAGACACTGGCAGTTCTCCAATTGGGAATGACAAGTGAGCATCTCTGTCACTCTGAGCCCACGATGGCACAGAGACATGGGCTCGAGTGACATGGGTGCCCGTCAGCAACCTGACACTTACTCACCCCTTATATGTCAAGGGTTCCCAGCCATCGTGCCATAGCCCTTTTGATAGCCAGATGAAGTCTATGGGTCCCTTCTCAGAACAACGCCTTTAACTGCATAAAATAACATAAAATACAGAGGATTACAAGGGAATCTAATTATAATAAAATTTTGTTTTCAAAATATTTATAAAAATCTGTAACATAGCCATATATGTGCTTATTTATTAAGCACTGAATAACAAGCTCCAGTGGCTGATCAAATGACTACCATAATTGCAAAACTCTGAGCCCACGATGGCACAGAGACATGGGCTCGAGTGACATGGGTGCCCGTCAGCAACCTGACACTTACTCACCCCTTATATGTCAAGGGTTCCCAGCCATCGTGCCATAGCCCTTTTGATAGCCAGATGAAGTCTATGGGTCCCTTCTCAGAACAACGCCTTTAACTGCATAAAATAACATAAAATACAGAGGATTACAAGGGAATCTAATTATAATAAAATTTTGTTTTCAAAATATTTATAAAAATCTGTAACATAGCCATATATGTGCTTATTTATTAAGCACTGAATAACAAGCTCCAGTGGCTGATCAAATGACTACCATAATTGCAAAGTAGTAATTAAGGACTTCCCTGGTGGCTTAGAGGGTAAAGCATCTGCCTGCAATGTAGAAGACCCAGGTTCGATCCCTGGGTCAGGAAGATTCCCTGGAGAAGGAAATGGCAACCCACTCGAGTATTCTTGCCTGGAAAATCCCATAGACAGAGGAGCCTGGTAGGCTACAGTCCATGGGGCTGCAAAGAGTCGGACACGACTGAGCCACTTCACTTCACTTCACTTTAATGAGGATAAAGATATACCAAGATAGCTGCTAAACTGATATAATATGAGAATATTTCATATTTTTATTAGTGACAAAATCCAAGTTCTGCAAATACTGTCTTAGTTTGTTGCCTGTCTTCATAGTGAAGGAAATGTTGCCTTTCAGTGGGAGGTTAGTAAAAGATGTCAATTTTTTTCCCCCATCATGGAAAGCTTGAGCTCTCTCCATGGATACACAGTCACATGAAGTAGGAAATTATATAAGGACATTATCTCTACCTCCTCCCACTTCTAGAACTGTGACATTTTCTCTGGGCCCTGGCCATTATTTTATTTTATTTTATTTTTGCTCTAATTACTACCGTTCTGGGAAGCTGTTGGAACAGGGCAGTAGGCTTGGCCACAGTGGAAGATCTTAGTCAAAGGGTTGAAGCCATGTGTTAAAAATACTGTACTTGATGAAGCCTCAGACCTTCACTCTGATCCCATTCCACGTCTAGGTCTGCTCCACCAAACCTGGCAGCAGGAGCTCAGGGTTCTAGCCACTGCTTTGTCACTAATCAGTGTGACAAAAAGTCCTTTGACATCCCAGAGCCTCAGAAATTTAACTCAAAACAATTTTTTTTTGAAAAAACAATCTATAAATTCCCCTTCCATCTCTCACAATCTTGGGCTTTAAAACTTTCAAAATCTTCTATTGTATTTTGATGATTAATGCAGCTTTCCAAAAGAGTTCTTTAGTATCCAGATCAGAATGCCTCACTTGTTTTCTAAAATAATTTCTTTCCCTTTGTCTGTCACTGTTAGTCCCTTTTTATATTTTTGCCTCATCCTCCTTCTAAAACAGAGACTTTTTTCTTTTCCTGAATGGAACCTGAACTCCCTGTGTTGATTCAAAAATAGAACTAGAAGTTTCTCTGGAAACCACTTCTCCCCATCTAGGTGTGAGTGCCTAGGACAGCCAGTCTCCATTTCAGCATTGGTTCTAATGGTCCCCAACCTCTGTTCCCAGAGCATCCTTCCTTCCTTAGTAGGTAAGTTTCCCTGCTGTGCTTTTCCCCCTTAAGCTCTAGGCTGGGACTTAACTCTCTCTGTGTTCTTGCACTGAACAAGTAGAGTGAAACGTTTGGTTCTCCTACTCAAACAGAGTTCACAGGGTAAATCTTTCTCATGGATTTTCCTTCCTAATCATCCAACATTTTTAAACACTTGGCATTCTGCTCTGTTCAAGTGATTGGAGCCGGATTCAGAGAGAGTCTGAGCTTTAGGTGTCAGAGTGAACAGGAGTGCTGGGTGAATGGGGAGAGGGCCTGGCAGGAACACCCTGCGCCCTGTGGGCCCTAAGAATACTAACAAGGCTGAAGGGAGAGGCTCAGAGGCAGCCCTGCTCTTGGCAAGCCCAGGCAGGGCTCCCTTTGATGTGAAGTCTTGCTTGATATTGCTTTGTGTGTCTGCATTTGTCCTTGGCAGGCAGAAGGCAGTTCCTTTCCAACAGTGAGGTGCCCTTGTGTATTGCTGCCATCCACTGAAACAGTGATGCATGCAGCTGCTCCCAGGGTGACGGGCAAGAGCAGGGGGGAGGCTGGGGCTGACAGGAGGGGTGGGGAGGACGCTCAAGGAGAGCCAGGTACCGAGCATGTTAAACAAGGAAGCTGAGACAGGCCTGGGAGTTTGTACCAGTGCTCTCAAAACCTTTTACCTTGAAGTAGGAACAATTTGAGAGAGATACACAGTAATTAGGAGCAAAATGTTGAAAGTGATTTCCTTTGATTGAAACACAAAGAGGTTTAGAAATGTGGATTGCAATTGCCTCAAGTTATTCTGGGTCACATAGTGGCTTGTGAATATTAATAATTACAATCGGCTAGATTTTGTGGATATTATTAGTGCTGTCCTCTAAATAATTTCAGTTTTCCACTCTTTTAAGTACAAAGTGGATTGCACTTCCCCGTCTCCTTGTGGTTGGGCAGAGCCATGTGACTAGTTCTAGCCAATGAATGGAAGTGACATGGGTCTCTTCCTGGCTAGAGTGTTGAATTACTGATGCAAGGCTTTCTGGAGCTTTCTTTCCTCTCGGGAATGGGGACCGTCAGTATTCAGTATGGTAGTTTCTCCACCAGCCTGAGCCTTTAAATAACTATAATGCAAGGGTTTCCCTGCCAACCTACAAGGGACAAGTAGCATGAACAAGAAATCAATGCTTTTGGTTTAAAGTCACTCATATTTGAAGGTTGTTTGTTACAGCAACATAACCTGGATTATCGTAAATGCTGAAGACACAGAAGATGCCCCTTTCCTTGTCCTGTTGCCTGGAGATTAGATATTGAATTATATCGAACTGATTCTTGACTTCCAAGGGAAACCATCCTCATTCCATTAAGGCAATAGGAGCTTTTACAGCCAGGGAATTTCTCGAGGGAGTGGCACAGTAAGTCAGTTGTCTGTGGTGGCATCTCTAAGCCTGAAGCTTGGGAAGCCCAAGGTGTTGTAGATAAGAGCCATGATAGGTCCCAGAAGATGCAGGAAGATGTTCACTGGGTCTCAAAGAAAACCAAGAGAGAAACTTTTCAACAGAATATGTGAATTTAGTCTCTCTTCATCTATTTCTATGGTCAGATGGCTTCAGTCCCTGAGTTTCTTTAATATAAGAATGGAAAAAGTGGAAAAGGAAAAACAAATATGGTTGGAGAAAACTCACAGATTAAAAATAACTCTGAAAGAATACTGGCAAAATGGTAAGAGATGCAGTTTATATTACAGAAAGTATTTTTCAGCCCTGGTAAGGTACAGCAGAAGGGACATTGGTTGGAGAGTCATCTGAGATATACAGAGGGCTGCAGTTAGTCCAACAAGGCTTCATGGAAGATATTTTCAAGAACTATTGGACTTCTGGAAGGAAGAATAGAAAGGTGGGTCAGGAGAAGAGCAATACAACCTGAAGCCCTTTTGGGGACAGGACCTAGAAATTCAAGATGCCTCTAGAAGAAGACATTATGGAAGTTTGGCCTGAGGGATGTTCAATTTTTAGGTAGACAAGTGAGGGGAAATTTAGGTGGTCAGAGGTAGAATGATAAAGAATTTTAAAGTAACTATTGCTAGGAGAATTACTCCAAGAAAAATATCCCAGGAAGGGAGAGAGGGTAACATGACCAAAAAGTGACAAAAGCAGTAGCATTAAGGTTATAACCGTGGATGAGGGTGGTGTCTGGGAGGCCAAGAAAAGGGAAACTGCCAGTCTCCATATGAGGGAAGACTGGATGCTACAGTGATGTGACTGAAAGTATTAACTGTCCTCCCGTATCTTTCCTTGCCCTCTTCCTTAATGGCACTCCCTATTTTTAGTTGAGTACACAGCTGTGCAGGATAAAGATTACCTTGCTCTCCTTCCTCTTCAAATAGATGTGACCACTGGGCGAAAAGGACATTGGTGCCCTTGGTAGTGCCAAAAGCCCTCTGACTTCAATTTATTTTCTTCCAGCCCACAGTGACTTGTCTCCCTTGAATGACTATCTCCCTCTACAATGCAAGTTTCTTAGTCCCTTGTTCCTGTCAAGGTTCAGTGCAGGAAACAGACCATTTTAGTCACCTCAAGTAGAAAGGAATTGAATACAGGGAATTGAGTGCTACAAAATGATTGAAAGAGTTAAATGTAAGTCAGGAAGTCCTGTTAGATGTAAGCCTAGTGGCACCGCTAGGTTTTGAGGTTATAACCCTGTAACTCTGAACAAGAGAGCAGGAGTTCACTGTCAAACACCCAGAGGTCAAGGAACCACTGCCAGTTTCACGGGAGCTCCATATCCGTGAAGCCGGTCACAAGGCAGTGGGATGTGAAGTCCGGCCACTGCAGAATTTCATTTCTGCCAGAATCTATCACTGATGCAGAAATAAAATTGGCCTCCACTTGTATTTCATCTTCTAAATCTCATGGGAGGCATCTCAAATCCTGGGAGCAAGAGAGAAGAGAAATGTAAATGTCAGCCTTCCAGCCTCTGTGACACAGGGAGCATGCAGAAGGAGATGGATATGGATAATGAGTGCCAGCAAAGCATGCCTGGTCCATCCCTTGTTTGTCCCCCAAGAGATGTCAGACATTCTCAATAACTTTCCTAGATGGCTTCCTTGCTCATGTATGTCTCTAATAGCCAATTTAAAAAGATTGTCATCTATACTGTAATAAATAGATGCTTGGAAAGATGAAGGCAAATGGAGAAGGGAGCAGCACAGGATGAAATGGTTAGATAGCATCACTCATCACTGACTCAATAGGAGCATGCAGAAGGAGATGGATATGGATAATGAGTGCCAGCAAAGCATGCCTGGTCCATCCCTTGTTTGTCCCCCAAGAGATGTCAGACATTCTCAATAACTTTCCTAGATGGCTTCCTTGCTCATGTATGTCTCTAATAGCCAATTTAAAAAGATTGTCATCTATACTGTAATAAATAGATGCTTGGAAAGATGAAGGCAAATCGAGAAGGGAGCAGCACAGGATGAAATGGTTAGATAGCATCACTCATCACTGACTCAATGGACGTGAATTTGAGCAAACTCTTGGAGATAGTGGACAGCAGAGAAGCCTGGTGTGCTACATGCGTCCATGGGGTCACAAGAGTAGGGTATGACTTATGACTGACCAACAGGACAGTGCCAGGCTCTTCAAAGTGTACAGAACGATAGCTTGATTCCTATCATTTGCTGCCTCTTCCACTCAGAAAACATATATCCTGTTTCTGTAAGGGACTCAAAAAATCATTGATAGTCCTCACTATCTACCAAATGAAGTCCAAGTACCTTCATTTAAACCTAACAGTTTCTTGAAAACCTAAGGTTTTCAACCTTATCTCTCATTTTTCCACTTAATGAGCTCTTCAGTTCAGTTCAGTTCAGTTCAGTCGCTCAGTCGTGTCCGACTCCTTGCAACCCCATGAATCGCAGCACGCCAGGCCTCCCTGTCCATTACCATCTCCCGGAGCTCACTCAGACTCACGTCCATTGAGTCCGTGATGCCATCCAGCCATCTCATCCTCGGTCGTCCCCTTCTCCTCTGCCCCCAATCCCTCCCAGCATCAGGGTCTTTTCCAATGAGTCAACTCTTCGCATGAGGTGGCCAAAGTACTGGAGCTTCAGCTTTAGCATCATTCCTTCCAAAGAAATCCCAGGGTTGATCTTCAGAATGGACTGGTTGGATCTCCTTGCAGTCAAAGGGACTCTCAAGAGTCCCTTCTCCAACACCAAAGTTAAAAAGCATCAATTCTTTGGCGCTCAGCCTTCTTCACAGTCCAACTCTCACACCCATACATGACCACTGGAAAAACCATACCTCGACTAGACGGACCTTAGTCGGCAAAGTAATGTCTCCGCTTTTGAATATACTATCTAGGTTGGTCATGACTTTTCTTCCAAGGAGTACTTATGGACCAGAAAAACTGAATTGGTTTCTAACCTCTAAACATATGCCTCTATTTTCTGCCACCAACATTTTAGCTACTCTGTTTCTTCTCCCTAGGATGGTCTTCTTCCCATCTCCCTAGCTCAGATGTCACCTTCTCTAGGAAGCCTTTCTTGATGCCCTCCAGCTGGGAAACTCCTTCATATAGCAGAATCCCTGGAACTTGACCTGTATTCCTGCCATGGAATTTAAAACAGTCCACCTTGTATGACAGCTTTTTGTTTAAAAATCATTTCTTCTCTAGCAGACCAAGGACCATAGAGGAGTTATTTCTTATTTTTATTTTTTATTTATTTTTGATCTCCCATAGTATCATAATGTTTATCAAGTGAATAAATGTAAACCTGGAAGTCCGTCATTACTCTCAAATAATCCAATAGTCAGATTTTTAAAAAATACTTTCACTGTTTCTTAGCATATGAAATCTCAAGTTCTTTGCCCAAATTTCATGCTCTCCAGCTAACTGACACTCCTGACATCCCATCCCCAAATTCTTTAACTTTCAGTGCCAATAAATAAGCTTCTTTGTTCTCCCCACATGTCTTGTTCATCTTTCATTTGCTGTTATTCTTGCAGCTTAGTGTGTAATTTATATGATGTCATTTTCCATTTGCTCCTAAACCCCAAATAAGATGGGAATGCCTCTTTAATGTTTACAGCAATTAAAAAAAAACAACAGATTATGTTTCATTTCCAGTCTAAAAAAGTGAAAGTTGAAAGTTAGTCAACTTTGACCACCTGAAGTGAAGAACTGATTCATTTGAAAAGACCCTGATGCTGGGAATAATTGAAGGCAAGAGGAGAAGGGGACGACAGAGGATGAGATGGTTGGATGGCATCACCGACTCAATGGACATGAGTTTGAGTAAACTCTGGGAGTTGGTGATGGACAGGAGACCTGGCGTGTTGGGGTCACAAAGAGTTGGACACAACTGAGTGACTGAACTGAACTGAACTGAGTCACTCAGTCATGTCTGAATCTTTGTGACCCCATGGACTGCAGCCCACCAGTTTCCTCTGTCCTTAGAATTCTCCAGGCAAGAATACTGGAGTGAGCTGTCTGACCCAGGAATCAAACTCAGGTCTCCTACATTACAAGTGGACTACCGACTGAGCCACCAGAGAACCCACAATTAATGCAAAAGATGTAGCTTGATTATAATGATGAAGAATATATTTCACAGGTATATTTTAAAATTTGTTATCAGGTGACTCTATTCACCAACTCTTTTTATTGATGGAACACCTCCAATTATAATGCAAGTCATAGACCTTAATCTTCTTTATCAAGCAGAAAACCTTAAATACGGTGAGTGAGTGAAAATGGCTGAGTCGTGACCAGCTCTTTAAGATCCCATGGACCATACAGTCTGTGGAATTCTCCAGGCCAGAATACTGGAGTGGGTAGCCTTGCCCTTCTCTAGGGGATCTTCCCAACCCAGGGATCTCCCACATTGCAGGCACATTCTTTACCAGCTGAGCCACAAAGGAAGCCCTTAAACATGGAATTAGACACAAAAACATTATAATTTAATTGTACCCTTTTCCTGCTTAATGTCAAATTTACCCTTTATTACAACAACAGTGGGATGTCCCTGGTGGCCCAGTGGTTAAGCATACCCCTGCCAATGCAGGGGACATGGGTTGGATCCTGGTCCAGGAAGATTCTGCGTGCCATGGGGCAGCCGGACCTGTGTGCCACAACTACTGAGGCCTGCATGCCCTAGAGCCTGTGCTCTGCAACGAGAGAAGCCCCTGCAAGGAGAAGCCCAAGCACTGCCACTGGAGAGTAGTGCCCACACGCTGCACCTGGAGAAAACCCATGCACGGTAACAAAGACTCATCACAGCCAAAAATAATTTTAAAAACAGCGTTTGTAAATGTTCTGGTTTCCTTCCTCAGATACACGTTTTAATGCCCTTCCCTTCAGCTAGTTCACAGTTTCTTCAAATGAAAGTAATCTTCCTTCCCTTGAACTTTTGTGTCTAACTCATTGCAGCTAGTATTCCAATCTTTAAACAGTAAGAATTCAAATAATGATTATTTCAAGTCGTTACTATGAAAAATAGCATGAAGGAGGTAATCATTGATTTCTTTTTGCAATGTTATTCCTTCAAACATTATCTAAGCAACAGCCACCCACTGTTCAATGAAAGAATCATTTTTTCTAGATATTTCTAAGAATATACCTGTCTGTTATATGAAAAATAACATGGTCTGAGGCTGCAAAATGAGTAGACTTATAAGCAGTAATAG
Source organism: Aepyceros melampus (assembly GCA_006408695.1). NCBI lineage: Eukaryota > Metazoa > Chordata > Mammalia > Artiodactyla > Bovidae > Aepyceros > Aepyceros melampus. The sequence goes on along the minus strand of SJXQ01002254.1, from coordinate 81,911 downwards.
AGTTACATAAATCTGGGCTGCACATGCAATCATAGAGACAGAGATAAAGTGCTAGAGGAATAGAATAGAAAGAATGATTACCTCTTCTTGAGGTTCATCTCCACCAGAGAACATCTGTCCTTCAGGCATACATCTTGGTTATGCTTCTGAATTTGTATAAGGAGCACTTAACCCTCCTCTCTCACTAGTAGGTTGTAAAGCACCTGTATCTGCTCTTATCAGCAATGTAGGTTTTCATGTTCCAGGTAGGTTTGTGCTGGAGATTACAGCTTTTCACTTCTGTGGTCTCATTCTCATTCAAAGTCCAGTTGTGGGAACTGATATTTACAAAGGAGTATTTCAAGAGCATTGCCATCCCATACATTACTGTAAATAGGCTAAATGTTGCCCTTGAATTAAACAAGATCATAACAAGGCTGTGGACTTGAGTTTTGATTCCTTGTAGGCCTCCCTTTTCCAAATTTGTGCCTTAGCCTAAACTATCAGCCTATAGAAAGAAACATGAAGTTCCATGGGATGCTATGGTACTTACTGCTGCATTTATTTACTGCAGCCATTGATGTTTAAGGCGAAGTCTGAGGAATCACACAGTATCCTCCTTTTGATGCCAGAAGTGAGGCTGCTCTACATCAGGAAAAACTGTTCATACTGTGTGCAGAAGACATTAATCCCAAAGCCATCTCAAGGCCTTTGCTTGCCCTCCTTTCTCTGTAAAGGCCAAAAAGGCAGTGCTCACTTTTCTAGTCTCTCTTGTAGTGAAGGGGAAATCATATGATCCAGTTATGGCCGTGAAACAGAAAGAAGTGTGCAAGGAAGCCTCTAGGATAGTGACTGCTTTCCTGATGAAAAATACATGTGAGAGGAGAGCTCTCTAGTCTGTCCCTTACCTTGTCTCTCTACCTTGATTATGGATGTGATGTCTGGAGTTGCAGCAGCCCACTTGAGGCAGCGAGGCTACAAAGTGAAAAAAAAACTCAACACCCTAAGGATAGCAGGGAAGACAGAGAAAGCCTGGGTCTCTGATAACATGACTGAGCAACTGCCCACCTATGTATTTTTTGTTAAGCAAGAAAAATAACCACTGATTCATTTAAAGCATTAGTTGTGCTGTCGGTTACTTGCAGCCTAACATATAATGTTTTTATTTTATAGATTGTTATAAATCTTGTAATTAAGCCTGCCTTTGTCTTAGCTTTGGCTACTACAAAGTTACAAAATTGTAACTGATGTCTACCATGAGAATATTTACTCTGTTAATTTTTTTCTGGATTTTGTGGGGGTTTTACCTATGGTTTATTTCACCCCAATTCCTCCAAGTTCTTATCTTGTTATTTTGTATTATATGCATATATGAGTGGAATTTTTTTCTAGAACAGAACAAGGTATAAATAATACATAAACAAAAAATCCAACTGGAAGATTGAGGAAGTCATTATTTGAATAAAGGTTTCACAGAGGGACAACATCTGTGCCTCACTCTTTAGTTAAAAATTCAGTAATTACAATAACTCCTGAGATTGTAACTGAAGTGAATCAGTAAGCAGTTTAAATAGTGGGCTATTAAAAAATTGTAGCTCTATTAAATTCAGAACTCTAAGATTTTACAATAGGGGGAACACAGACTTCAGGGGATCTATAAACCTTCTGACATAAAATGAATTTTGTTTATACACACAAATGTGCATTTTCCTGGGTAAAAGCCGAAGCTTTCATCAAATATGCAAAGTCTGCTATTCAGAATAAGCTTAAGAACTTCTGAGTTAAGTTACATTTACCCTTTTTGAGTCCCCCACCCCTCAACCCACAATCACCATTTTGGTTCCTTTGGATTTTTGCACTTCTGTCAAGACCCTACACTCTATCACAATGTTGATGCCTGCTTCATCCTGAAGGTACACACGTCATCCGTGTTAGTTGACTTGCATTGATATTTAATTATTTACACTGCATTTGGTGTCTGGAATGGCAGTCTCTGGTTGATCATTCTGGAGGCTCTGAATCCATTGGCTGCATCCCAGTGGGCTTGGTGTGTTGTAGACCCACAAATCAAAGCAGTGTGAGGGAGGAGGAAAATCATTCCCTTCTAGGATAATGCATTTTTTATGAGAAACAGGTCATTAAGAACCATTGCCTGCTGCTCACTCTCATTCTACCTTTTCATCTTTCCTCTCTTGTCAAATTATTGTGCCTTCTTCTTCGTCTCTCTGTGTTTCCCCTCTGCTTTACTTCTCTGTATTTGATTATCCTGCCACCTCCTTCTTTCTAATATATTTAAATGATTTCTTCATGATATGCATCTTTGAACTATTTTCTGGCTTGACTTTTGTTCTTTTTCCATCACATGGCATCTGTCTCTTCATTTGCTATTGTACATGATGCTCACATTCTAGCTGATATAGTGTATAGATTTCCCCAAACTTATAATTTCAATTCCCAACACATAAAAAGACAATGCTCATATCCTGTTTTTCCATGATACTTTGATACTCCCTGAAGATTTCATTTTACTGGCCACTGTCATATTTTTCTATTCCCTCTTACATCTGTGAATACAGACTCAATAATTTACTTGTGACAATTTTCTGTTCTGTCATGCAAATTTTGTGGCAGTTTCCTCCCAAATGATAGACTTGAAGTGGTCAAATCCATCACATTTCTCAGAGCAGCTTTCTCTTCTCTGGTTAAAATCAGGGGTGGGTTTAAGTGAGTCAGAAATATTTGAGGAGGAGATTTCTGTCATGAGAGAAGTGATACCGTGAGGGAAAAAATATATCTCACTGAAAACTTCTTCCATATTTCTGTTGACAGTTCTTTTTTTAAAGCAACGGAGTCAGTTATAATTTTTACTAAAATTTAATTACATGCAGAGAGTAAACATCTGGAAATCATCCTGGATAATCAGTGTGAACTTCTACAGTAAATCAAAGACTTATATGCCAGAGTTTAGAGATTACGATCTTAATGATCTGTATGTTATTCATAGTAGCCTTTGTTTCTAATCTGTCTTTAAGATATAATTTGAATTCAAGGCATTTATGAAACAGGAAACTTGCCACTTTATTTCTTCCTCTATGTATATCTCCCTTGGGACAGTGGAGTTGTTGGAAGAGGGGGTTAAGTACTGATTTGTTTTTAGTGTGTATGCTTTGTCTTTAACTCATTCATTTGTGAAATTTAAGAAGCAATAGGGATTCTAAGTCAGAGAAGTAAGCTGGAAAACAATAAAACGTGAAAACCACCTAGGTGTGAAATCCCCTTGAACTAAGGAATGCTTCCAACATTAAGTTCTCTGTAAGCATGAACCGTAAATGATAACATTCCAAAATTAGTTTGTGAAGAAAGGTTCATAATAGGAAACTTGATCATCTGAAATTAACCCAACCTACCTTCTTACTAACCTAAAATAATAGCCTCCATACCTCCCAGTATCCTAAAAATAATAGACTGCATCTCACCCTAAAGTAACTTGGCTTGAGCCCAGGAATTAATACATACATGACACTCAGAATTGCAGCCAAAAAAAGAAGCAGCATTCTCTTTCTTGTGCTCTGTCACAGTGCAGTAAGCCTCCCTGGCCCGATAATCCTAATTAATGTTCATCGTCTACACCGCGTTCCAATATGAACAGCAGAGTGGTGACACTCTTTGCTAAGAATCAGGCTTTCAAGAGGCTGCAGTTTCAGAAGGTGTGTCTCAAACTCTCTATTCTGAGTTCTCCATTCCCTAAGGGATTATGTGTCTTCACTTGAAAGCTGATAACCTAAGGAATTAAAAGGCTGAGATAGAAAAGAAAAGCTAGCACAAAGAAAATGTTTGTTTGTTTTTTTTTCATTTTACATGAAAGTGTCATATGAATATAAGCCAGAAAATGCTAGAGTTAGGAGAATAAGAGGTCTAAAATAGTAAAGAGTGGGGAGAGGCGAGGAAGAGATGAAGCTATAGAAAGTAATGGAGAAAAAAAAAAAAAGACTAAAAGGGAGAACCCAATAGAAGACACACAGATGATTCTGACTTTTGTGGGCCATGGGCACTTTTGCCTTGCAGGTTTCTTTTTCCATAAGTTAAAGTGAAGTTGCTCAGTTGTGTCCGACTCTTTGCGACCCCATGGACTATAGCCCACCAGGCTCCTCCATCCATGGGATTCTCCAGGCAAGAATACTGTAGTGGGTTGCCATTTCCTTTTCCAGAGGATCTTCCCAACCCTGGGATTGAACCCAGGTCTCCCTCATTGCAGGCAGACACTTTTTAACCTCTGAGCCACCAGAGAAGCCTCTTTTTCCATAAGAAGACATTAAAAATTAGATATTACTACAGCATTGGAATAAAGGTGACTATATTAATTTTTTAACCTGAAAGCTTATTTTTTCATCTGATTTTAAAAGAAATAAAAACCTTTTTGTGTGTTTCTATATTATTATGGGCCCAAGGCAACTTTCTCTTATGCCTACTGGAGAAGTGGGCCTTATAGACAGAATGAGGAAGAGAGAGCAAGAACTCTGCTCAAAAGTGGGGGAAAGAGCTTAAAGTAGCAACATACAAATTAAATAAATATAGATATCAGTGGATCACCATAGTTTAAATGTAAATTATATGTTAAGATATTCTTAATCATGCCAGCTAAGCTGTCTTGAACCATGTGCTAATGTCACATGGTTTATCTTACTCGCTCCACACAACAGCCTGAAAGTTAAGCAGATGAAGATGTGCCTTGAAGCTTTAGGGCCACTCACATGTTCTGTTTCCTTGCAAGGCTCAGTACCCAGTTTTTATGGAGTTTCTCAAGATTATGGGGCTTCCCTGGTGGCTCAGCTCGTAAAGAATCCACCTGCAATGCAGGAGACCTAGGTTCAATCCCTGGGTAGGAAAGATCCCCTGGAGAAGGGAAGGGCTACACACTCCAGTATTCTGACCTGGTGAATCCCATGGACTGTGTCGTCCATGGGGTCACAAAGAGTTGAACACGACTGAGAGACTTTCATTTCACTTCACTTCTCAAGATTATATATGCTTCAAGCCCTACAAACCTGAACCTGTTCATACAGATGTAAGTATATAGTCAGTGTGTAAACCAACTATATCCCCCTCCACCCCGTTCATCATTCAGCTCACTGAAACACAGAAAGGCTGTGATTTGTAGACTCTTCAGTCATAGAGCCACTCAATTAAAGGATAGCCTTAATAAGATTGAGTTTGACTAAAAAAACTCTTGAGTCATAGGTTAAAATTGCATGCAACCATAAGTGTAATGTGCCTAGAACTCTATTTTCAGCCAGTGTTTCCCAGGTAATAATATCTTCAACTTTAGCTGTCACCCAGTGGCTGGTGACCAACAAATGTGCAGTTTCAGCTGTTTAATTTAGGATGCTTTCAACTGTCATTAACAAGATCCTCACCCAATGATCATAAAAAGACACATGAAAGCTCCTGTGAGAGGCCATCAAGAGACAGAAAAAACTCCCAAGATGGCTGGTGCATAGATTCAACAACATCATCAAGCACACAGCTTCTCTCTCTCCACTCTCCAGTCTTCAGTGTTGGCCTCAGCCTGTGGCTTGATACATTTTTTGCTGCAGGAAAACTGTAAGGAGCACTGAGGCTGTAGGCTTCCTCATCCAAATCCATTGAGAGAAAGTCTGGCTTCCCGTGCCTTTCCTAGAAGCCGCCTGCAAACACCTTATTGCTTCTCACTGATAGAAATTAGATCACGTGACTTTCCCTGAACTAATTTCTAACAAGTAGGATGATTTTTGGATCAACACTCTCAGATCAATCAGGCTTTCCTTTGAGATGGGTCCATTTCCTGAATCACTTTGCAAGAGTAGTAGGATGGACGTTGAGGAGTCAGTAACAACGTCTGCAGCATCAGCTCCAGACCTGGTCTGCTAACTGCCCCATGAGCATCTCCCCATCTTACCATCCACAGCCATACTTGGCACAACCTGATCAAAGCTGAACTCATGGTTTGCCTCTAGAGACTGCTCTTCCTCCCACGTGACTTAGTTGGAAAAATACAAAACCAGAACTCAGAAAATAATCTTCAACTCCTCTTACTTCTTCACCTCCCTCATTATCCAACTATCATGGCTAACCCCACCTTGATGTATCCACCACCAGTATCCTTAGCATCACCCTATTTCATCCCCTCATTACTCCTTACTTGAATTATTGCACATGACCTCTTACACAGTCTCCTTTGATCCATATCCCCGTTGCTACCAGATGTATGTTTCCAGATGGAGTAATAAGGGAAAGAAAGCTCATGCCACTACTTTACCTGACTTCCATTAGTAGCTTCCCATTAGCTTCTGGATACAACTCATTTATTCTTTTATTAAACATATACTTACATGGAGTTGCCTTATGTCAGACTCTGGGCTCAGTGAGATGAATCAAAGGATGAATAAAATCGATGGGGTCTCTGCCTTCGTTGGAGTTAACAGTCTAGGGGACTATAGAGGGTGTGGATATGAGGACTTCTAAAGGGAAGACCTGATCCGGTTTGTTTATTTTATCTATTTGGCTGCACCATCTATTTCTGCTTTATTGCCTATGCCAAAGCCTTTGACTGTGTGGATCACAATAAACTGTGGAATATTCTTCAAGAGATGGGAATACCAGACCACCTAACCTGCCTCTTGAGAAACCTATATGCAGGTCAGGAAGCAATAGTTAGAACTGGACATTGAACAGACTGGTTCCAAATAGGAAAAGGAGTACATCAAGGCTGTATATTGTCACCCTGCTTATTTAACTTCTATGCAGAGTACATCATGAGAAACACTGGACTGGAAGAAACACAAGCTGGAATCAAGTTGCCAGGAGAAATATCAATAACCTGAGACATGTAGATGACACTACTCTTTTGGCAGAAAGTGAAGAGGAACTAAAAAGCCTCTTGATGAAAGTGAAAGAGGAGAGTGAAAAAGTTGGCTTAAAGCTCAACATTCAGAAAATGAAGATCATGGCATCTGGTCCCATCACTTCATGGGAAATAGATGGGAAAGCAATGGAAACAGTGGCTGACTTAATTTTGGGGGGCTCCAAAATCACTGCAGATGGTGACTGCAGCCATGAAATTAAAAGACGCTTACTCCTTGGAAGGAAAGCTATGACCAACCTAGACAGCATATTCAAAAGCAGAGACATTACTTTGCCAACAAAGGTCCATCTAGCCAAAGCTATGGTTTTTCCAGTAGTCATGTATGGATGTGAGAGTTGGACTGTGAAGAAGGCTGAGTGCCGAAGAATTGATGCTTTTTGACCTGTGGTGTTGGAGAAGACTCTTGAGAATCCCTTGGACTGCAAGGAGATCCAACCAGTCCATCCTAAAGGAGATCAGTCTTGGGTGTTCACTGGAAGGACTGATACTGAAGCTGAAACTCCAGCACTTTGGGCATCTGATGCAAAGAACTTACTCATTGGAAAAGACCCTGATGCTGGGAAAGATTGAAGGTGGGAGGAGACGGGGACAACAGAGGATGAGATGGTTGGATGGCCTCACCAACTCAATGGACATGAGTTTGAGTAAACTCCGGGAGCTGGTGATGGACAGGGAGGCCTGGCGTACTGCAGCCCATGGGGTTGCATAGTGTCAGACATGACTGAGCGACTGAACTGAATTGGTTATCCTTAGGTTCTTGTGGTCTTGTCCAAGCTGTGATTCTACAAAGCATGGTAAAGATTAATGATTCATAATCCCTTACAGAATTTCTTAACTTCAAATACATTTTACAGTGATTTTATCTCTTATGTTCAAGATTTTAGCTATTTCAGGGAATTTTGGGTTACTATCTATAAATAGTATTTATCTAAAGAAGTTAAAAAGTCTACAAGCAATACATACTCTAGGGAGAATCCAAAATTGAGTTTATATAATGTAAGTTTACCTTTTAGGATACAAATGTGTTTGATAAAGACAGTACATTTTGAATTTTTGTCCAGGAAAGCAGTTTCCAGTGAGTGAGTTGTGTTGAATGCCTTCAAAGAAGAATGCAACTTCTGGAAATCCCATGGAGGCAGCCAAAGTTGTCAATGAAACAAGAAGTAACCTTGAGGGATATTTTAATATATGAATGTTTTTAAAGAGTATGCTAAAATCATGTGAAATATCTCTCATCAGTATCAACAATCTGTGAGGCTTGTCATGCAGCTGAAATACTCAGGATACAAACACATTAAATGTCCAAAGGCTGGACATTGCATTAGGATGCCCCTTGGATTCTTAAGTGAAATTTTTATTTGATTGAAGTTCATAACTTTTCATTGGACTTTCTATGTCCAAATTGTAATTAAAGGAATTGTGAAAATTATTGTTCTTGTTGTGACTGTGCAACCAAAATTTCTGGAATACATTTTGTAAGGAGCAGGGTGAAATCATTCTTTAAGAGTAAAGAAAACAACAAAAAGCTTTGAAGACATTTTGACAGAATTTTCCTCTCATAAAAACCTTTTGATCTAATCTACGTTATCTAGCTGAATAGCATTGCACACATTCTACTTTATCTATTTAAAGAGTTACTTGTAGATTCTATGAAGAGCATTTTCTATGTCTCTTGACATGCCAGAAATATTTTTAAACCCATGAGATATGTTAATATTTTTCTAAAAATCACCTAGTAAATGCCTCCTTTCCAGGCATTTTCTGCTTTGTAGTAATGAGCTGCAAAGACCTGGCAATTCAACTCTCAATTATAAACAAAGCCTACTTGTCTTAAAACTTGGTCAAGACAGAGTTCTATCCATAAATCTCATTTCAAATTGTGCCTAGTAATTTGCTTTGTGTTTGTGGCAAGACACAGCTTGTTAATAATACGGCTCAAATACTAAACTTAGAAAGGGCATCCTAGAGGAAGAACCAAGGTAAACAGAAACTTTCAAAAGTTGTAAATAACAGAAGACACACAGATGATGTGTATTTCATTGAATTGCCACATCATAGGCTCATAGTAAATGAGTACAACATGGCTTGAGATCTATGTGTACAGTTTCTCTATTACCTAACGCAGTGTAGACACACTTACCACACTCCAATCCTTGCTTCCACTAAGAAAAGTAAACAGTGTCATGACATCATTCATAGCCAATCGAAGCTAAGCCACAAGGACAAAGGAAGTGTTGGGAGAATCCTTTGCAACTCAGAGTCAGGGTGAGCAGGCAATTTATGTTTGATAAGTTGTCCTAAAACATCCCTGGGGGGTTCTGAGTTGTATTTATAAAACAGCATTTTCTGGTGGCTCAAAAACTGTCCTAGGAGGCGGGCAATATGTCACATTCCACAAGAGCAGCGATTGTGGTGACGGACCTACGGTGACCAGGAACAACCTTTGTTCATTGTTCCATCACATGACTTTATAATAAATATTAGTCATCCAATGTACACATAGGATGTGGTGAGGCTTCCTGAGAGGGCAAAACCTTCTTCCAGGGGTCAGAGTACACTCCCTGTTCTAGCCAGATGCCTAATCAGATTGGCTATCTTTACCTCGGGAAAAAACCCACAGCTTTCCCATTAAGCAGAAGCTGTCACAGAGCAGCAGCATTGGACGCCTGTACATTACCATCGCTTTTAAGTTCTCCTTTTTCCTTCTGAGTCCTAAACAGTTCATGGTTTCCTGGTTTTGATTAAACCAGACTGTATTTTAAAGTTTTGCTTCTCTCTCTTATCTAGCCTGCCCTAAGTTAATATAAAATGTTCCGAATGATCTCACCTTGTGGTTTCATTGACTGGAGATACCGCAAAGCCAGGAGGCACTTCTATTATCCTTGGAGGCACGGGCTTTCTATCTCTTCCATTCTCTATAAGAGTACACTCCCTGTTCTAGCCAGATGCCTAATCAGATTGGCTATCTTTACCTCGGGAAAAAACCCACAGCTTTCCCATTAAGCAGAAGCTGTCACAGAGCAGCAGCATTGGACGCCTGTACATTACCATTGCTTTTAAGTTCTCCTTTTTCCTTCTGAGTCCTAAACAGTTCATGGTTTCCTGGTTTTGATTAAACCAGACTGTATTTTAAAGTTTTGCTTCTCTCTCTTATCTAGCCTGCCCTAAGTTAATATAAAATGTTCCGAATGATCTCACCTTGTGGTTTCATTGACTGGAGATACCGCAAAGCCAGGAGGCACTTCTATTATCCTTGGAGGCACGGGCTTTCTATCTCTTCCATTCTCTATGAGAACACAGTTCTCTCATCACAGGGTTGTAGATCCTTTACTAGACTATAGCAGAAGTTTAAAAAAAAAAAAAAAACTACAATATCATCAGCAACACAAAAACACTGTATTATTTCTTTGGCTGATTTTTACTTAAAAATATAAATTTTTTGTGGTTTTGACTTTTTCCCTAGGTAGAACAGCCTGTTTTCCTAAAACTCTCAATATATAGGACAGATTATACTTCATCTCTTCCTATTCAAAAAACAAGTAGAGAGTTAGAAAAAACTAACTGATAGAAAAAACTGGCACTTGGAACTTCCCGGGTGGTCCAGTGGTTGAGAATCTGCCTGCCAATGCAAATGACATGGGTTCGATCCCTGGTCTGGAAAGATCCCACATGCCACTGAGCAACTGAGGGGCAACTGAGCCTGTGTGCCACAACTACTGAGCCTGTGTGCCCTCGAGCTCCATGCTATGCAACAAGAGGAGCCAAAGAACTGAGAAGCCCACGTACCACAGGGAAAGAAAGCCTGCTTGTAGCAACAAAGACCCAGTGCAGCCAAAATTCATTCATTCATCTAAAAATGAGATCGAGAAAGAAAGAACTGGCATTTGATACCTACTTGGGGTTTATGGAGAAAAATAATTACACATTATATACTCAGAGAAAATACTCTGGGCAAATTTGTTGTTTAGTCTCTAAGTCATGTCCATGTCCAAACCTTTTGCGATCCCATGGATGTAGCCTGCCAGGCTCCTCTGTCCATGGAATTTTGCAGGCAAGAATACTGGAGTGGACTGCCATTTCCTTCTCCAGTGGATCTTCCTGACCCAGGATTGAACCTGCAGCTCCTGCATTAGCAGATGAATTCTTTACCACTTAAGCACCAGGGAAGCCCCAAGCAGCTTTACTGACTAGCAATAACCCATTTTATAGATACTGCCACATAGAGGATAGAGCCTGAGGGAAGGTAGTTCCTTCATTATGGATGTTGCCTTTCTAAAGATTGTAGAGATAGAGGTTTAAGGGAGGCCAGGATCCTGTCTGGGCAGCCTGGTAACTGCAGCAAGACTTTCTCTTAGTTCCCATTCCATCCTTCACTTCAACCAAGCACTTCACGCTTGCTCTGATCCTCCTAGACAGAAATATTAATAGTTAGAACTTAGTGGCTATCCAGAGTCTCTTGATATATTTTAAATTCCTCCACCTTGAATAAAAAGCTTTCTCAGTGACACTGGCATTTAATAAGATCTACAACAGGTTCCGCACATAAGGAGCTTGAAACTCACCACTCTGTCCTAACAAGCAAAAAGCTGAACAGACTGAAAATTCAATGATTCTTCTTGGATCTGTAAGAGCAGGGAGGACACAGTGTAAACTGCTGCTCCCCAAATGGAAGAGACAGACAAGCAAACACAGGGAGTCGCTGCTTACCAGAGCAGAGACTGGGGAATGGAAACCACCCTTGGAAGGTAGGAAAACCTGATCTGTAATTGATGAATTGCCGGAGGCCAAGTGAGAACAAGTCTGAGGGTTAAAAACCCCAGGAGGATCCAGTCATAGAGGGATTTACAATATTGTTAAGAGTTTCCTCCAGGAGCTTGACCAGGTCCCCAAAGTAAACACTGAAGAAAAATCTCCTTGTGCTTCCTGGAGGAGAAAGGGAAAAGAAACTATTTTGAAATATACCACAGCATTCTGTTCTTAACAAAGACTGCCCTTAGGGACAAACTATCTAATTTGACCCTGTCTGCTAGGGTTGTGAGTGTGCGCATGCGCGCGCCCAGTCCCTTCTTGCGCTTGCGCTTAGTCACTCAGTTGTGTCCGGCTCTTTGTGACTCCATGGACTGTAGCCCGCCAAGCTCCTCTGTCCGTAGGGATTCTCCAGGGAAGAATACTGGAGTGGGTTGCCATGCCTTCCTCCAGGGAAGCTTCCCAACCCAGGATTGAACCCAGGTATCCCGCATTGCAGGCAATATTTACCGTCTGAGTCACCAGAGAAGCCCAAGAATACTGGAGTAGGTAACCTATTCCTTCTCCAGGGGATCTTCCCAACCCAAGAATCGAACCAGGGTCTCCTGCATTGCAGGCGGATTCTTTACCAGCTGAGTCGCTTTGGTGGTGTCCAATCATTTGCAATCCCATGCACTGTAGCCTGCCAGGCTCCTCTGTTCATGAGATTCTCCATGCAAGAATACTGGAGTGGGTTAGACATGCCCGCCTCCAGGATGTCTTTCCAACCCAGGAATCGACCTTCATCTCCTGTTTCTCCTGCATTGCAGGCTGATTCTTTACGACCGAGTCACCGGGGAACCTGCTAGGGTATTACCAGAATCTAACTGACACAGGAAGGGAAGGACCCAACTTCAGCCCATTCTATCCATTCTGTCTCACGTAAGAGGGGAGAAAAACACAGAGAAATACTTGCCAAATCCTTAGTCTAGAAGCACAGGTTCACTAAAAGCCTGAGATCTAATCATAGGATTATTGAACACTTTGCTCTCCCCACACCTCATTGCCACATTATTAAAGCCTATTTATAGCAGTTCTTTGTATCCAGTACATCATGTCCAGCTGTAAACAAAAACATACAAAGCATACTGAAAAATTAAAAACACACACACACACGATATGAAGAGATAGAGAACAAGAATCAGAATGTTGGAATTATCAGACAAGGAATTTAAAACTACAATGATTAATATGCTAAGGGATCTAATAGACAAAGTAGAACTGCTGAGCCATGTAAGCAGAGAGATGTGAATCTTAGAAAAAAGAAATCAAGCAAACTGGTGGGAGGGATGTTCAAGTGGGAAGGGACAGAGGTAAACCTATGGCTGATTCATGCTGATGTTTGGTAGAAACCAATGCAATACTGTAAAGCAACTATCTGTCAATTAAAAATAAAGTTTTAAAAAAAGAAATGCTGGAGATCAAGAACGCTGTGATAGAAATGAAGCTTATTAGAGACTGGACACAGCTGAGGAAAAAAAAATCTCTGAACTTGAGGATATCTCAATAAAATCTCCAAAATTAAAAAACTAAGAGAACAAAGACTGAAAAGAAACAGAAAAGAATATCCAAGGATTATGGCATAACTAAAAGGATGTAACACATACATGATGGGAATACTAGAAGGATAAGAAAGAGAGAAAGGAACAGATAAAATATTTCAAATAATAATTTCAATTTGCTGAAATTCATGCTGCTACTGCTAAGTCACTTCAGTCGTGTCTGACTCTGTGTGACCCCATAGACGGCAGCCCACCAGGCTCCCCCGTCCCTGGGATTCTCCAGGCAAGAACACTGGAGTGGATTGCCATTTCCTTCTCCAACGCATAAAAGTGAAAAATGAAAGTGACATCGCTCAGTCGGATCAACTCAGCGACCCCATGGACTGCAGCCTACAAGGCTCCTCTGCCCATGGGATTTTCCAGGCAAGAGTACTGGAGTGGGGTGCCATTGCCTTCTCCGAAATTCATGAGTGATATTAAAAACTGAGAATTCAAAAACTGAGAATTCGAAAACTGAGAATTCTCCAACACAAACAGCAGATCCAGGAAGCTCAGAGAATACTGAGCAGGCAAAAAAAAAAACACTGTACCTAGGCATATCATTTTTCAAACTACAGAAAATATAAAGTAATACAGAATACAGATAAAAATACAGAATATAGATTTTAAAGTTCAGATAAAGAGAAACCATACTGAAAGAAGCTAAAGGGAAAAAAACCTTGCCCACAGAGGAATAAAGATAAGAGCTACATTCAATCTCTTTGAAGACTATGCAAGGAAGAAGAGATAGATGCATGCGTGTGTGCTAAGCTGCTTCAGTCATGTCCGACTCTTTGTCACCCTATGTACTGTAGCCCACCAGGCTCTTCTGTCCAAGGGATTCTCCAGGCAAGAACACTGGAGTGGGTTGCCATGTCCTCCTCCAGGGGATCTTCCTGATCCAGGGATCAAACCCTGGTCTCTTAAGACTGCTGTTTGGCAGGCAGGTTCTTTACCTAGTACTAGTGCCACCTGAGAAGCCCAAGAGATATAATTCAAGACAACAACCTCAAATTCCAGATAACAATCTCCAATTCTGCACCCTATGAAATTATCCTTCAAAACTGAAGGAGGAATAAGTGAGAAAATTTGTTGCCAGTAGACCTGTCTTACAAGAAATGTTGAAAAATTGTTTAGAGAGGAGAAAAATAATATAGGGCAGAAACTCAGATCTACGGAAAGAAAGAAAGAGCATCTTATTCCAGAGAAGGAATAAGTGAAGGTAAAATAAAACATTTATTTTTCTTAATTGATCTAAACTGTTTGCTCGAACATGTACATATCTCATGCATTTTTATGCTTATATATAAATGAAGGACTTCCCAGGTGGCTTAGATGGTAAAGAATCTGCCTGTAATACAGGAGACCCAGGTTCAATCCCTGGGTAGGGAAGATTCCCTGGAGAAGGGAATGGCTACCCACTCCAGTATTCTTGCCTGGAGAATCCCATGGACAGAGCAGCCTGGTGGGCTATGGTCCACAGGGGCGCACAGAGTCAAACACAACTGAAGCGACTTAGCATACGTACACACCATAAATGAAATGAATAACAGCAATGATACAGGGATGGGAGGGAAGAATCAGTCTTATTTTGTTCTTATGAAGTACTCACACTAGCCATGAAGCGGTAGAGTGTCATCTGAAAGTAGACTCGGATTACTATATTATGTATACTGCAACTCTCGGGCAATCATCAAGAAAAGGGAAAAGAAAAATCACAACTGCTATGCTAAGAAAGAATAGAAAATGAAATTGTATAAAATGCTCAATAAAACTACAAAAGGCAGAAAAAAGTGGAAGATAAAAGTAGCAGTAAAAAACAAGGGCAATGAATAGAAAACAGAGTAAGTAATATAGTAGCTTTAATCTCGAAATGATGAACCAAGGGAACATTTCATGCAAAGATGAGCACAATAAAGGACAAAAATGGTAGGGACCTGACAGAAACGGTACAGATCTAACAGAAGCACAGGATATTAAGAAGATATTAAGAAGAGGTGGCAAGAATACACAGAACTGTACAAAAAAGATCTTCACGACCCAGTTAATCACGATGGTGTGATCACTCACCTAGAGCCAGACATCCTGGAATGTGAAGTCAAGTGGGCCTCAGGAAGCATCACTATGAACAAAGCTGGTGGAGGTGATGGAATTCCAGTGGAGCTATTCAAATCCTGAAAGATGATGCTGTGAAAGTGCTGCACTCAATATGCCAGCAAATTTGGAAAACTCAGCAGTGGCCACAGGACTGGAAAAAGTCAGTTTTTCATTCCAATCCCAAAGAAAGGCAATGTCAAAGAAGGCTCAAACTACCACACAATTGCACTCATCTGACACGCTAGTAAAGTAATACTCAAAATTCTCCAAGCCAGGCTTCAGCATTATGTGAAGCGTGAACTTCCTGATGTTCAAGCTGGTTTTAGAAAAGGCAGAGGAACCAGAGATCAAATTGCCAACATCTGGTGGATCATGGAAAAAGCAAGAGAGTTCCAGAAAAACATCTATTTCTGCTTTATTGACTATGCCAAAGCCTTTGACTGTGTGGATCACAAGAAACTGTGGAAAATTCTGAAAGAGATGGGAATACCAGACCACCTAACCTGCCTCTTGAGAAATCTGTATGCAGGTCAGGAAGCAACAGTTAGAACTGGACATGGAACAACAGACTGGTTCCAAATAGGAAAAGGAGTACATCAAGGCTGTATATTGTCACCCTGCTTATTTAACTTCTATGCAGAGTACATCATGAGAAACGCTGGA
>SJXQ01002254.1:0-65728 GCA_006408695.1 Aepyceros melampus | reverse complement strand
CAAGCTGGAATCAAGATTGCTGGGAGAAATATCAATAACCTCAGATATGCAGATGACACCACCCTTATGGCAGAAAGTGAAGAGGAGCTAAAAAGCCTCTTGATGAAAGTGAAAGAGGAGAGTGAAAAAGTTGGCTTAAAACTCAACATTCAGAAAATGAAGATCATGGCATCTGGTCCCATCACTTCATGGGAAATAGATGAGGAAACAGTGGAAACAGTGTCAGACTTTATTTTTGGGGGCTCCAAAATCACTGCAGATGGTGACTGCAGCCATGAAATTAAAAGGCGCTTACTCCTTGGAAGAAAAGTTATGACCAACCTAGATAGCATATTCAAAAGCAGAGACATTACTTTGCCAACTAAGGTCCGTCTAGTCAAGGCTATGGTTTTTCCAGTGCTCATGTATGGATGTGAGAGCTGGACTGTGAAAAAGGCTGAGTGCCGAAGAATTGATGCCTTTGAACTGTGGTGTTGGAGAAGACTCTTGAGAGTCCCTTGGACTGCAAGGAGATCCAACCAGTCCATTCTGAAGGAGATCAACCCTGGGATTTCTTTGGACGGAATGATGCTAAGACTGAAGCTCCAGTACTTTGGCCACCTCATGCGAAGAGTTGAGTCATTGGAAAAGACCCTGATGCTGGGAGGGATTAGGGGCAGGAGGAGAACGGGACGACTGAGGATGAGATGGCTGGATGGCACCGATTCAGATCATCAGTTCCTTACTGCAAAATTCAGACTTAATTGAAAAAAGTAGGGAAAACCACTAGACCATAAAGGTATAATCTAACTCAAATCCCTCACAGTTATACAGTGGAGGTGACAAATAGATTCAAGGGATTAGATCTGATAGACAGAGTGCCTGAAGAACTATGGACAGAGGTAACATTGTACAGGAGGCAGTGATCGAAACCATCCCCAAGAAGAGAAATGCAAAAAGGGGAAATGGTTATCTGAGGAACAGCTGAGAAAAAAAGAGGAGAAGTGAAAGACAAAGTAGAAAATGAAAGATATACCCATTTGAATGCAGAGTTCCAAAGAATAGCAAGGAGAGATAAGAAAGCCTAACTAACTAATCAATGCAAAGATATAGAGAAAAACAATATAATGGGGAGAGCAGAGATCTCTTCAAGAAACTTAGAGATACCAAGGGAACATTTCAAGCAAAGATGGGCACAATAAAGGACAGAAATGGTATGGATCTAACAGAAGCAGAAGATATTAAGAACAGGTGGCAAGAATACCCAGAAGAACAATAAAAAAAAAAAAAGATTTTAATGACCCAGATAACCATGAAGGTGTGATCACTCACCTAGAACCAGATATCTTGGAGAACGAAGACAAGTGGACCTTAGGAAGCATCACTATGAACAAAGCTAGTGAAGGTGATGGAATTCTAGCTGAGCTATTTCAAATCCTAAAAGATGATGCCATGAAAGTGCTACACTCAATATGCCAGCAAATTTGGAAAACTTAGCAATGGCCACAGGACTGGAAAAATTCAGTCTTCATTCCAATCTCATAGAAGGGCAATGTCAAAGATTGCTCAACTACCACACAATTGCACTCATTTCACATGCCAGCAAAGTAATGTTCAAAATTCTCCAAGCTAGGCTTCAACAGTATGTGAATCAAAACTTTCAGATGTTCAAGCTGGATTTAGAGAAAGGCAGAGGAACCAGAGATCAAATTGCCAACATTCAATGGATTACAGAAAAAGCAGGAGAATTCCAGAAAAACATCTACTTCTGCTTCAATGACTATGCTAAAGCATTTGACTGTGGGACCACAACAAACTCTGTAAAATTCTTAAAGAGATGGGAATACCAGACCACCTTACATGCCTCCTGAGAAATCTGTATGCAGGTCAAGAAGGAATAGTTAGAACTGGAAATGGAAAAATGGACTGGCTCCCAATTGGGAAAGGAGTACATCAAGGCTCTATATTTTCACCCTGCTTATTTAACTTATATGCAGAGTACATCAGGAGAAATGCTGCTGGGTTGGATGAAACACAACCTGGGATCAAGATTGTCAGGAAAAATACCAATAACCTCAGCTATGCAGATGACATCACCCTTATGGAAGAAAGTGAAGAGGAACTAGAGAGCTTCTTGATGAAGGTGAAAGAGGAGAGTGAAAAGTTGGCTTAAAACTCAGCATCCAAAAAACTAAGATCATGGCATCTGATCCCATCACTTCATGGCAAATTGATGGGAAAACAATGGGACAGTGACTGATACTATTTTCTTGGACTCCAAACTTACTGCAGATGGTGACAGAAGCTCTGAAATTAAAAGATGCTTGCTCTTTGGAAGAAAAGCTATGACAAACCTAGACAGCATATTTAAAAGCAGAGACATTACTTTGCCAACAAAGATCTGTATAATCAAGAGTATGGTTTTTCCAGTAGTCATGTGTGGACATGAGAGTTGGACTATAAAGAAGGCTGAGCACAGAAGAAGTGGTGCTTTTGAACTGTGATGTTGGAGAAGACTCTTGAGAGTCCCTTGGACTTTTAAGGGGATCAAACCAGTCAGTCCTAAAGGAAATTAACCATCAATGTTCATTGGAAGGACTGATGCTGAAGCCAAAACTCCAATACTTTGGCCACCTGATGCGAGAAGTCAACTCATCAGCAAAGACTCTGATGCTGGGAAAGATTGAGGGCAGGATGAGAAGAGGACGACAGAGGATGAGATGGTTGGATGGCATCACCAACTCAATGGACATGAGTTTGAGCAAGCTCCAGGAGATGATGAAGGACAGGGAAGCCTGGCATGTTGCAGTCCATGGGGTCACAAAAGTCGGACATGACTGACTGAACAAATTACTACTGTACCCACATAAACAGAACACAGACATACTGACAGCTTCCTTTGTCTGTGGCCAGTGAAACAGCTAGAGGGAAGATGATCCAATAAAAGTAGAGCCCACATCAAAGTCCCTGTTAATGAAATGTACAATTATTGATATATAACTATTTCACAAATATACTCTTAAATTCTTAAGAAAACAAAGAAGGTTTTTACTTCAAGTGCATAAAGCTACATATAATAAGCTATTTTCCTAGCAAAGACAGTTTCAGATAAAAGGATTAAAGACAACCCTTTTCACAGAAGTGTTTTATTTTTTTTCCCTCACTCAGTTATTTATTACATGTAGATAAAATACCACAAGAACCCGACCTTAGCCTAATTGTAGGGAAAAGGTGACTAAAGTCTGAAAGTACTAAATATTGACTGTTTTTTGAGAGCTTTATGTGGCAACCCTAACCTGCAGAGGTCCAGCCCCTGAACTTCCCACAGCCCTTGCTCCTCTGAGTAACAAATCAGGCTCTTTGCCCATCAGCGGATGGAGAAAGGTAGGAGGTGCCATTAAGAGGAGGTGCCCTCTAAACATTCAAGCATCTAAATACTCCTTAAAATCCTCATTCGTAAACTATAACTCCCTCAGCAGAAATCACTGGCCATCTGTTGGGTTTAATGAACTACCAGCAAAAAACTATTTTGATCTTAATTGGACTTAGAAGTGAATGTTTCTTAGGAACAAACAAATTACAAGTTTCTCTAAATGCCAATTTCCCCCATTGTTGCCTTTTCGGTGACTTTTCATTAAACCTCAGGTCCTGATTCCTCTGGTCAGTAACACATAATAGGTTTCCTAATTTTCCTGATTCTCTGATTCTTCCTTTTTCCCATATTTTTGACTGCCTGAAAATTCAGGAATTTTCTGAAATCTGCTCAATAGATAGAATAAAATTCCTTTAAGATAGTCTCCACCCACACAAAAAAGAAAAATAAATCTTTGTCTTTTTCCTCACAATAAGAAAATGTAAAAAAAGAAAAATGTTTCACTTCTTTTATCTAAAGGTATGATATTAGAAAATAAATTGAAGTATAATTTGCTTATTTATGTTAATAATGTTATCATTACCATCTCCCCTGTTTTGAACAAAACCAAAAGGCTTATCTGTCCACTCAATTTAATTTGTCAAATGTTCATGAAGTGCCTTTAGAGAAAATACATTCTGCCAAACACTGAGGGAGATTTAGAAAATAGTGACAAATATTTCTGTCCTAATTGTAGAAATAAGACATGTTTACAAAAAATTATTTCAAGGCTGAATATGTCAAGAGAGGTAGTAAAAAAAATACAGTCACATGGAGGATTAAAAAGGCAAAAGAAGTCACCTCTACTTGAAGAAAACCAAAAAAATAAAATAACAACATATCCTGTCACCATAGTTCTGTGTGAAGACATGTGACTCCAAATCCATTTCTTTAATCAGGGAACACTAACAATAATAATACTGATGATAATAAGTGTATATTAATTATAATGTTCAATTTATTAACTGAGAGCAAAATCTAGAGAACCTGGATCAAGGAACAGAAAAGTTTTGACATGGCTTTAGAAAAGAAAGGCTTGGATCTGGAAAAACCTAGGAAGTCCATTTAAAGGGTCATAGTGGTCAGTCTTGGGCATTGAGGGCTGTTGCTTGAATGATCTAAAGGAGTGAATGGTCAAATCAGATTCAAAGGATCAGAGATGTTATCTAGAATTAAGCCATATAAATAATTTCAAGGAGATAAGACATCACGAGAAAAGAAAACTATGAAAAATCTGGGATAGTCAACGCCTCTCCCCAGGTTCTTTAATGTGTTAGTGCCTTCTCTCGTCTAGATTTAATGCACAACTTTTAAGTGTAGCATGCAAAAGCACTGGGAAGCCCAGGTGGCTCAGTGGTAAAGAATCCACCTGTCAATGCAGGAGATGCAAGAGACATGGGGTCAGTCTCTGGGCTGAGAAGATCCCCTGGAGGAAGAAATGGCAACCCACTCCAGTATCTTCCCTGGAGAATCCCATGGACAGAGGGCTTTCCATGGTGGGCTACAGTCCATGGGGTTGCAAAGAGTTGGATATGACTGAGCATAAGAAGTTTCAAGTTTGCAAAAGCATTACTTTAATAAAAAGGAGGTATTTCTGTCATGAAACTCCATTTTATACACAGATGGTTAAATAGCTTATGTGAATTTTCCAGGTAGCCATGACCCATAAATTCACACAGGATTAATATAAGCAGTCCTAGACAGATTATATACATGTACTCAAAATATTCCATGTATTAGAATCCTCTTGCTAGAAAATACCACTAGTGTGCTTGCCATTTATATACTTTAAGTTTTTACAAGGGATTTTAGTATATTTTTCTCTTCAGAAGCATCCTGTAGCAAAAGGAGAAGGAGAAGACAACATGCAGATCTATGACTAGCATTTTCCTTTCCAATCCACATTCTGATGTTAATCAATATTTCCTCAACACATTTCTTGAGTTCCTGTTCTTCAATTGTCTTACAATATTTTATACAAAAAGTCCACCAACATCCTCACAACAATCATAAATTGAACCCACTCAATGGACTCAATTGCGGCCACAGCCCTTCACGGACTTTTTCATATTTCCTTACAAGCTTGATTATTTTTTATTTTGTTTCTTACTGAGAAAAGAAACATTTCCTGCCATATCAGTAAACAAGGACGTTATAATCATCAGAGATTACATCCCTCAAATATGATCTGGTGAACCCTGAGGGTGCTCAGGAAGGAGAAGAGTACCTGCTCTCTATTAATATCAGCCAGCAGACTGCAACCACTCCATATGGGGAGCCCTGAGGAACTCAGGATGTGAAAACAGAATACTGACTCCAGATAGGTGATGTGCTTATCAAAGGAATGATGTCAGTGAGCCCAGACTCTTGCATCTTCCAATACATAGAAAAGCTCTAAATTCCTTAACATGAGATATCTGGTTTTCAACTTATAAACACTTTGGATGTTCAGTCAATAAGGAAGAAGTAGATGCTTTTCAGAACTCTCTTCTTTTTTTGATGATCCAACAGATGTTGGCAATTTGATCTCTGGTTCCTCTGCCTTTTCTAAATCCAGCTTGAACAGCTGGAAGTTCATGGTTCAAGCAATGTTGAAGCCTGGCTTGGAGATTTTTGAGCATTACTTTCCTAGCATGTAAGATGAGGGCAAATTGTGCAGTAGTTTGAGCATTCTTTGGCATTGCCTTTCTTTGCAATTGGAATGAAAACAGACTTTTTCCAGCTCTGTGGCCACTGTTGAGTTTTCCAAATTTGCTTGCATACTGAGTGCAGCACTTTCACATCATCTTTGACAGGTTCAGTTCAGTTCAGTGACTCAGTTGTGTCCGACTCTTTTCGATCCCATGAATTGCAGCACACCAGGCCTCCCAGTCCATCACCATCTCCTGGAGTTCACTCAAACTCATGTCTATTGAGTCAGTGATGCCATCCAGCCATCTCATCCTCTGTTGTCCCCTTCTCCTCCTGCCCCCAATCCCTCCCAACATCAGAGTCTCTTTCAATGAGTCAATGCTTCGCATCAGGTGGCCAAAGTATTGGAGTTTCAGCTTTAGCATCAGTCCTTCCAAAGAACATCCACTACTGATCTCTTTTAGAATGGATAGGTTGGATCTCCTTGCAGTCCAAGGGACTCTCAAGAGTCTTCTCCAACACCACAGTTCAAAAGCATCAATTCTTTAGCGCTCAGCTCTCTTCACAGTCCAACTCTCACGTCCATACATGACTACTGGAAAAACAATAGCCTTAACTAGACAGACTTTTGTTGGCAAATTACTGTCTCTGCTTTTGAATATGCTATCTACATTGGTCATAACTTTCCTTCCAAGCAGTAAGTGTCTTTTAATTTCATGGCTGCAATCACTGTCTGGAGTGATTTTCCGTTCCGTTCCGTTCAGTCGCTCAGTCATGTCCGACTCTTTGCAACCCCATGAATCGCAGCACACCAGGCCTCCCAGTCCATCACCAACCCCCAGAGTTCACTCAAACTCATGTCTATTGAGTAGTGATGCCATCCATCCATCTCATCCTCGGTTGTCCCCTTCTCCTCCTGCCCCCGATCCCTCACAGCATCAGGGTCTTTTCCAATGAGTCAACTCTTCGCATAAGGTGGCCAAAGTACTGGCGTTTCAGCTTTAGCATCATTCCTTCCAAAGAAATCCCAGGGTTTATCTCCTTCAGAATGGACTGGTTGGATCTCCTCGCAGTCCAAGGGACTCTCAAGAGTCTTCTCCAACACCACAGTTCAAAAGCGTCAATTCTTCGGCGCTCAGCCTTCTTCACAGTCCAACTCTCACATCCATACATGACCACAGGAAAAACCATAGCCTTGACTAGACAGACCTTAGCCGGCAAAGTAATATCTCTGCTTTTGAGTATACTATCTAGGTTGGTCATAACTTTTCTTTCAAGGAGTAAGCATCTTTTAATTTCATGGCTGCAGTCACCATCTGCAGTGATGTGGGAGCCCAGAAAAACAAAGTTTGACACTGTTTCCACTGTTTCCCCATCTATTTCCCAAGAAGTCATGGGACCAGATGCCATGATCTTTGTTTTCTGAATGTTGAACTTTAAGCCAACTTTTTCACTCTCCTCTTTCACTTTCATCAAGAGGCTTTTTAGTTCCTCTTCACTTTCTGCCATAAGGGTGGTGTCATCTGCATATCTGAGGTTATTGATGTTTCTCCTGGCAATCTTGATTCCAGCTTGTGCTTCTTCCAGCCCAGCATTTCTCATGATGTACTCTTCAGTTTCTCAGTCATGTCCAACTCTTTGCAACCCTATGGACTGCAGCACACCAGGCATCCCTGTCCATCACCAACCCCCGGAGTTTACTCAAATTCATGTCCTTTGAGTTGTTGATGCCATCCAACCATCTCATCATCTGTCGTCCCCTTTTTCTCCTGCCTTCAATCTTTCCCGGCATCAGGGTCTTTTCAAATGAGTCAGCTCTTCCCATTACGTGGCCAAAGTATTGGAATTTCAGACTCAACATCAGTCCTTCCAATGAACGTTCAGGACTGATCCCTTTATGATGGACTGTTTGGATCTCCTTGCAGTCCAAGGGACTCTCAAGAGTCTTCTAAACACCACAGTTTAAAAGCATCAATTCTTTTTTTTTTCATTTGTCTTTGTCTAATTTATTTCACTTAGTGTGATAGTCTCAAGATCCATCCACCTTGTCACAAATGGCAAGATTCTGGGGTTTTTTATGGCTGAATAATGTTCCACTGTATATGCATGCCCCATCTTCTTTATCCATTCATCTGCTGATGGACACTTCCATATCTTGGCTATTATAAACAAGGCTGTTATGAACACTAGGGTGCATGTATCTTTTCTGGGTAGTGTTTTTTTTTTCAGACATATATCCAGAAGTAGAATTGTTAGATCAAATAGTAGCTCTGTTTTTAGTTTTATTTCACTTACATGTGAAATCTAAAAAGCAAAGCAAATGAACAAGCAGAAAAAGACTATCAGATACAGAGAACACTTGGGTGGTTGACAGAGGGGAAGGGGTTGAGGGCTGGGTGAAATGGGTGAAGGAGATTAAGGGGGACAAACTTCAGTTACAAAATAAATAAGCAACAGGGATGTAATACACAGCACATATATATAGTTAAAAATATAGTAACAGGTTGATATGGGGAGAAATGGTAACTAGACCTACTGCAGTGATTGTTTAGTAGCTTAATAACATATTTAAATGCTGAATCACTATGTTGTACACCTGAAACTAACATAATATTGTATATCCGCTATACTAAAAACAATGTTCTATAGAAAAAATAAATAAATAAAAGCATCAATTCTTTGGCGCTCAGTTTTCTTTATAGTCCAGCTCTCACTTTCATTCATGACTACTGGAAAATCCGTAGCTTTGACTAGATGGACATTTCTTTGCAAAGTAATGTCTCTGCTTTTTAATATGTTGTCTCGGTTGGTCATAACTTTTCTTCCAAGGAGCAAGCGTCTTTTAATTTCATGGCTGCAGTCACCATCTGCATTGATTTTGGAGCCAAAAAAAAATTAAGTACGTCATTATTTCATTTTTTCCCCATCTGTTTGCCATGAAGTGATGGGATCAGATGCCATGATCTTAGTTTTCTGAATGTTGAGTTTTAAGCCAACTTTTTCACTCTCCTCTTTCACTTTTGGAGGAGGAAATGGCAACCCACTCCAGTATTCTTGCCTGGAGAATCCCATGGATGGAGGAGCCTGGTAGGCCACAGTCCATGGGGTCGCTAAGAGTCGGACATGATTGAGTGACTTCACTTTCACTTTTCACTTTTATGCATTGGAGATGGAAATGGCAACCCACTCCAGTATTCTTGCCTGGAGAATCCGACGGACAGAGGAGATTGGTGGGCTGTCATATATGAGGTCGCACAGAGTCGGACAGGACTGAAGCAACTTAGCAGCAGCAGCAGAACCTTTCACTTTCATAAAGAGGCTCTTTAGTTCTTCTCTTTCTGCCTTAAGTGTGGTGTCATCTATGTATCTGAGGTTATTGATATTGATCCCAGTGATCTTTTTCCAGCTTGTGCTTCATCCAGCCCAGCATTTCTCATGATGTACTCTACATACAAGTTAAATAAGCACGGTGACAATATACAGCCTTGATGTACTCCTTTCCCGATTTGGAACCAGTCTGTTGTTCCATGTCCAGTTCTAAGTGTTGCTTCTTGATCTCCATACAGATTTCTCAGAAGGCAGGTCAGGTGGTCTGGTATTTCCATCTCTTTCAGAATTTTCCACAGTTTGTTGTGATCCACACAAAGGCTTTGGCATAGTCAATAACGCAGAAGTATATGTTTTTCTGGAACTCTCTTGCTTTTTTCAATGATCCACTGGATGTTGTCAATTTGATCTCTGGTTCCTCTGCCTTTTCTAAAACCAGCTTGAACATCTGGAAGTTCATGGTTCACATACTGTTAAAGCCTGGCTTGGAGAATTTTGAGCATTGCTTTGCTAGCATGTGAGATGAGTACAATTATGCAGTAGTTTGAGCATTCTTTGGCATTGCCTTTCTTTGCAATTGGAATGAAAACTTGAGTTAACAAGTCTTTCCAATATCATGATGATTATCCAGAAACATTTCAAACAGACTCAATACCCAAAGCCATCTCCCAAAACCTCCACAGAACATCTAGAGTGACGATATCGTTGCTTGTCAAGCTACCACATATGTTGTTGCCATTTAACATGTATGGGATATGTGCAATTTGGAAATACAGTCTACAATTAAAAATACTATGTGCCACATGAGGCTGTCAATTGGATATATTCTACTCTCAAATATAGCTCCATTGAGCTCCACTGAGTGCACCGTAATGCTTTCCATAACCATCCTTTGTGTACCTCCAAAAGAGACTTGCTGGTAATATTGGATCACTGGGTTCCATTCCAGCTTTCTTTAAATGTGTTCCATGCACATTTACATTTGAAATATTTAAAGGGACAAATCAAGTTCTAACATACTTGGCAGAAGGCAGCAATCTGCTTTCCATCATATCCAGGCAGCTGCTGCGGCAATACATCATCATGACTTATGCCCACACAGAATACTGATGTTCTGCTGTTCAGCATATCTACTCAATAAGACTCTGTGATAGAATTTCTCTCAGGTCAACCCAGAAATAACCAGAATGGTAAACACAGCCTGTAAACAATGAACTGAGTGAGAGCCATAGTTAGCTGCAATAGGTTGAATCACAGGGGCATCCCTGATGGCTCAGCTGGTTAAAAAGAAAAAATCTGCCTGCAATCCAGGAGACCTGGGTTCAATCCCTGGGTTGGGAATATCCCATGGAAATCCAGTATTCTTGTCTGGAAAATCTCGGGACAGAGGGGCTGGAGCAGGTTGAGGGGAGGGCACTACAGTCCATGGGATTGCAAAGAGTTGGACACGACTTAGTGACTAAATCACCACCACCAAGTTGATTCGTGGGAGGATGCTGCATCAATTCTCCTCTCAAATTATTCACGTAGAGTCCAGTTCTCTTTCTTTAGAAAAAAGAGATGAAGAAGTTTCTCCTAGCATCCACCATTAGTCAGCCTTAGAACTGAGAGAGAGAGCTTTAGAGTATAATCTCTTGTTCCTACTGCATTCTTCCCTAGGATATGTTCCACCTGTTTGCTATGACGTTTCTCTGTTTCCATTTATTACCTATTCACACACCCCTATCCTTTTCCCTGTAGGTAGGTTTTCCAGCTCAGAGATACTATTCAACCATGGTACACCTGGCAATAACAGAATCCTTCCTAACGATTCTTGGTTCACTCCCTGGAATAATTTGTAAATAAAATCTGCTCCCTTCAACTGTATCTAAAATTTAGTGATATGCCTACAATGATTAATTTTAGGAATCCATGACCATAATTAGAGACCCTGTTAAAAACATGAAGGAAACAGGATGGGATTAAGGGGAAAACAGGTAGATGAGAATATTCCAACAAGAAAAGGAAGGCATGACAAATGTTAGCCTAATTCAGCTTTGCCCTGGATCAATCTTTATTAAAATAATGGCTCAATTTTCATTATAATTTCATTCCAAGTTTATGAAATTTCTTTTCTCAAATAAATTTTATTGATTATGAAATAAATATGTAGGTAGGTTAGGATAAAACCTTAAACCCTAAGTAATTATCTCTCTTGACATTTTATAGCAGACATACACATTCTATGAGGTTTCTGGAGGACTTTCCCTCTGTGCAGAAGCTCCACATTAGACCATAAGGAATATAAGTAAAATTATGATTCAGAGAGTTGGGACAGTGTGGTCTTTGCCCAGTCTTTGCACTGTAGCACTGGGAACCTCGAACCTCTGGGAAAATCACTTGCTGTCTCCATGCTTGTTTCTCCAACTGGGAATAAATTTGGGCCAGGATTTTTCCTGTATTATTAGTAATACTTTAGGAAGTCATTCTTGATGACTTTCTGCTGCCTACAGAACCAAGTCTCAAGTCCTTAGAAAGGTAAAAAGGTACTTCACAGTGTGCTCCCAAATAACGCTCCATTTGCATGTCATATAGTCTCTGTAACAACTTAAGTCTGCCATTTTAAGGTAAAAACAGCCACAGACAATTCATAAATGAATGTATAGGATTACATCTGATCAAACTTTACCTAAGTTTCACATACCACAAAATATTATTCTTCTTTTAATTTTTTTCAACCACTTGTACAGCTCATGGGTCATACTTTAAAAAAAGTGTGCTGGATTTGGCCCATGAGTTATAGTTTATTAACTCCTAATGTATACTGCTTATACCACACTGAGAACCTCACCACTTACCAATAATTAAAATCTTTCCAAGGTTCAGTGACATTGAACATAATGATCCCTTTGTCTAGAGCATCTCTACTTCCACAACTTGTTCCATTCTAGAGAATTTCTACAGGCCCATCAAGGCTTCCTGACAAGCTTTGTATCCTTTCCCAAATCTTCTCCCACAATCTTCCCATCTTGATAAATGGCAGCTTCAACCATTCACTGACTGAAGCCACTGAACTCATGCTTGACTCCTTCTCTCACATTTCACATCCAATCCATGAGAGAATCTTTCCAGTACTGTATTCAAAAACATGTCCCTAAACCTATACTTCTCTTCATGATAGTCTGTGACACCATCACCTCTTATAGAAGAGAACCCATGGTAGTATTCAACACAGAAGTCAGAATGATACTATAAAAATACAAATCAGGTTATATTGTTCTTCTCCAGGATGTGAGAGTTGGACCATAAAGAAAGCTGAGCACTGAAGAAATGATGCTTTTGAACTGTGGTGCTGGTCTCTTAACAGTCCCTTGAACATCAAAGAGAACAAATCAGTCAATCCTAAAGGAAATCAGCCCTGGATATTCATTGGAAGGACTGATGCTGAAGCTGAAGCTGAAGCTGAAGCTGAAATATTTTGGTCACCTCATGCAAAAAGTCTATTCATTGGAAAGAACCCTGATGCTGGGAAAGATTGCAGGCAGGAGGAGGAGAAAGGGATGACAGAGGATGAGAGGGTTGGTTGGCATCTCTGATTCAATGGACACGAGTTTGAGCAAGCTCCAGAATATGGTGAAAAACAGGGAAGCCTGGCATGCTGCAGTTCATGGGGTTGCAAAGAGTTGAACACGACTTGTGACTGAACAACAAAACCTTGCAATGATCTCCTATTCCTTTCAAGTAAAAGCAATGCTCCCACAAAGCCTAAAATCCCTGGCAGTTCAGTCGCTTAGTCATGTCCAACTCGTTCTGACGCCATGAACTGCAGCACGCCATGCCTCCCTGTCCATCACCAATTCCTGGAGTCCATCCAAACCCATGTCCATTGAATCAGTGATCCCATCCAACTATCTTATCCTCTGTCGTCCCCTTTTCCTCCTGCCCTCAATCTTTCCCAGCATCAGAGTCTTTTCAAATGAGTCAGCTCTTTGCATCAGGTGGCCAAAGTATTGAAGTTTCAGCTTCAACATCAGCCCTACCAATGAACACCCAGGACTGATCTCCCTTAGGATGGACTGGTTGGATCTCCTTGCAGTCCAAGGGACTCTCAAAAGTCTTCTCCAACACCAGAGTTCAAAAGGATCAGTTCTTCAGCACTCAGTCTTCTGTATAGTCCAACTCTCACATCAATACATGACTACTGGAAAAACAATAGCCTTGACTAGACAGACCTTTGTTGGCAAAGTAATGTCTCTGCTTTTGAATATGCTATGTAGGTTGGTCATAACTTTCCTTCCAAGGAGTAAGCGTCTTTTAATTTCAGGGCTGCAATCACCATCTGCAGTGTAAAATCCCTACATGACATAAAAAAAAAAAAATCCCCACTTAATATAAAAATCTCCACTCACCACGCTCCTGCCACAGAGTTGCCTGGCTATTCCTGGAACATGTTGATCAGTTCCCACCTCAGGACATTTTCATTTGCTGTTCCTCATGCCCAAAATGCTCTTCCTACAGATATTTGCAAAGATCACTCCTCTGCTTCCCTTCTTTGCTGAAATGGCAAATTCTCAGAGGCTATTTTTAACACTCTAAAATTTAAAGCTCTACCACCTGAAAACATTCACATCCTCTTTCCTGTTTCATTTTTCTCCATCACACTTCTATTGTCTGACATACAATATGTTGTGCTTTGGAGTTTATCATCTATCTCTCCCCAGAATCCAAGCTGCAAGAGGTCAGGAAATTGTGCTTTATTTGTGCATTGCAAAACCTACAAAACCTACAGTACCTCAAACAGTGCCTAGAACCTGATAAATTTGTTGATTATGTGCTTTGTGCCATATTCTATGACTGAATCTCCAATGGCAAATCTTTATTTAACATCTCTAAGGCTTGAGTCCCTTCAAAATTTATCATTATAAGACACCCATTAAAAGCAAGGAACAGTATACTCAAATTTGGCATGACTCTATCAAAAACTTATATTGGACTGTACTCCAGTACAGAATTTGCCATGAACACCAGTATTAAATTCTTAAGGCCTTCTAAAAAGGTGTTTAGATATTGGAAGCATTAAAAATACTTGCTTTATGTATTTAAACAAACAAATTTTAAACCCAAATTAAAATATAAAATGTATTTTAATGACTTTAAGGGGATTAAAGTATTCATTTAGGTTACAAACTATTGCTTTCTTTGGCATACTTTCTCTGCTGTAATCTAAAATCTCAACTTAGGTTTCTGTGTATATAAATCGGTCTTAAAAAAAAAAAAAAAGTTACCTGTATGTCCTTATTTAAACTGCTCCCCCACTCTACTATCTCTTGAGGATGCTTTTTTTTTTAACTTTACAATATTGTATTGGTTTTGCCACACATCAACATGAATCTGCCACAGGTGTACATGTGTTCCCAATCCCGAACCCTCCTCCCACCTCCCCCCCAACACACACACCATCCCTCCCTCCGGGTCATCCCAGTGCACCAGGCCCAAGCATCCTGCACCTTGCATCGAACCTAGACTAGCAATTCGTTTCTTATATGATATTATACATGTTTCAAGGCCACTCTCCCATATCATCCCACCCTCTCCCTCTCCCACAGAGTCCAAAAGACTGTTCTATACATCTGTGTCTATTTGCTGTCTCACATACAGGGTTATCGAGGTTACCATCCTTCTAAATTCCATATATGTGCGTTAGTGTATTGTATTGGTGTTTCTTGAGTATGCTTTTTAAAGCTCAGTTAGCAAGAAAGCCACTTTACTACCAGCATGGCATATACAGCCACTGATCCTGAATAAAGAGCTCTGTGCAAACTGGACTAAACCTGCAATATGCAAGTGACTCAGGGCTTTCATGCTGCAAAGCTTTTGTCATACACGTAAAATTCGTTTGGTTAAATTGTTTGGTTTCATTAGATGTACACTTCTTGAAATGGTAGACCTCAGTTATTGAATAACAATTCAATCACATTAAGTTTAACTTATATCCAACATTTCCTATCTAATCCATTTGATTCCCAAATCTGAAAAAGTAAAGATAAAACATCATCATAACAAAGCAATTCAGAGGCACAAATTCACCAAATGTCAGTATTTCATTATTAAGTTTATTCTTAATCAAATATTTTATATATAACAGAAATTAAATGTTTAGTAAAGATGAGAAGATATAAAATTAATAAGAAATCTTAAATCAAAATTGCCATGTAAGATTTAATCTATATGGATATCTATTCCAGACTTGTTGCTAGGACAGAACAATTTGAATTGCTCTAAACAGTACAAACCCTCTTTTTCTAGGATAGTGCCAAGACCAGAACTGAAAAAAATGTGATTACCAAAGTCATCAAGATATTTCATCTTTACTATTTATTTGTGCAAATTTCCATCATATGATAATTCTGTATATGCACAACTAAATTAAAATTTAAGTACCTTATCCATCAGTCAGCATGGGACAAATTATTATATTTAATAGGATTAGAACAGTATCAAGAACTTATTAAGCATTCAATAAATGTTGGTTTTTGCTGTTTTGGGCCATGAGTTGTAGTATCACAAATCAGAAAATATACACCACACACAGAATGATACATCAGGGTGGGTTTTTGAGACAAACTCATACCTGTTTAACAGAAAGCTATTTTACCTGGAAGCAAAGAAAGCAAATAAAGACTTTTTTGTTATGATATAAACATGGACATACTATACAGCTGAATATAGCATTCCAATGAATATTTTAAATAATCAGCTAAATTTTAGAAGTTTTCTCATTCATGGAGGAGAGCTTTGGGCTACAATCACAGATCCAGCTTGGTCTCTTTCTCTTAAGAGCATTTTGGTGGAAAAAAAAATATTTGACAAGCACTGCTTTATGAAGCAATGTCTTTGTGCCTATAGATAAACAAATGGCACATGTCTACCTCACTTTCCATGTAAATGAGGAGTGAACTCTTAACACTTTGCTCTAGACACATTTTCATGGGCCAACATTTTTCTTTGCTGTGCTCCTCCTCAGGAAGACTTTATACCCTGGATTTGTAGGCACAAACCTGAGCTAATCCTCATGTCTACAATTGTTCCCCCTTTTATTTTGAGCACTGTAGAACCAGGGCTGACTCATATCTACCTGCAAATTCCTAAAATGCAGTTGCTTTTTAATACTTGATTAATAAATTATAATAAAGAATTACCAAGTACCATATATTTTTATCTTGATGAGAATATTAGAAAGGAGGAAATCAAAGTAATGATTTACCCTATTCTTAAGAAGTTATATAGAATTTAATGTTTACATCTCAATTACAAAGCCTCTTCACAATTAATAAGATGTCCCTCAACTCTGTCTCCCATTTAAACCTGATTAATCCATATGATTAATTGTGTGGATCACAATAAACTGTGGAAAATTCTGAAAGATATGGGAATACCAGACCACCTGACCTGCTTCTTGAGAAACCTATATGCAGATCAGGAAGCAACAATTAGAACTGGACATGGAACAACACACTGGTTCCAAATAGGAAAAGGAGTACATCAAGGTTGGATATTGTCACCCTGCTTATTTAACTTCTATGCAGAGTACATCATGAGAAACCCTGGGCTGGAAGAAGCACAAGCTGGAATCAAGATTGCCAGGAGAAATATCAATAACCTCATATATGCAGATGACACCACCCTTATGGCAGAAAGTGAAGAGGAACTAAAAAGCCTCTTGATGAAAGTGAAAGAGGAGAGTGAAAAAGTTGGCTTAAAACTCAACATTTAGAAAACGAAGACATGGCATCTGGTCCCATTACTTCATGGGAAATAGTGGGGAAACAGTGGAAACAGTGTCAGACTTTATTTATTTGGGCTCCAAAATCACTGCGGATCGTGTCTGCAACCATGAAATTAAAAGATGCTTACTCCTTGGAAGGAAAGTTATGACCAACCTAGATAGCATATTCAAAAAGCAGAGATATTACTTTGCCAACAAAGGTCCGTCTAGTCAAGCCTGTGGTTTTTCCAGTGGTCATGTATGGATGTGAGAGTTGGACTGTGAAAAGAGCTGAGCGCCGAAGAACTGATGCTTTTGAACTGTGGTGTTGGAGAAGACTCTTGAGAGTCCCTTGGACTGCAAGGAGATCCAACCTATCCATTCTAAAGATCAGTCCTGGGTGTTCTTTGGAAGGGCTGATGTTGAAGCTGAAACTCCAATACTTTGGCCACCTGATGCAAAGAGCTGACTCATTGGAAAAGACTCTGATGCTGGGAGGGATTGGAGGCAGGAGGAGAAGAGAACGACAGAAGATGAGATGGCTGGATGGCATCACCGACTCAATGGACAGGAGTTTGAGTAAACTCCGGGAGTTGGTGATGGACAGGGAGGCCTGATGTGCTGCAATTCATGGGGTCGCAAAGAGTCAGACACAACTGAGCAGCTGAACTGAACTGAATCCAGATGACTGTGTTCAACTGGGTGGTTTACTGTGATATTTTTTTGGAAATTACTAATGAAAAATAAAATTTTAACCTCACAATACTTACCCTAGCAAAGTAAAACATAACTTTTATAGAGGCTAAATATCTGAGGATGATACTCAAAGCTGGTCTATTTACAGTATTCTACACTGAGTCGGAAACTTTTTTTAATATCTTTCTCTTATAGGAAGACTTTAGCACTAAGTGTATCTAATTAATACCAAACCCTGAATATGTATTCTAGGAAAAAAATAATTTTTCAAATTAACTTATTAGTACTATATGAAAGTTACCTTGAAAGTGAAAGTGAAATTTGCTTAGTCGTGTCTGACTCTTTTTACCCCATGGACTGTAATCCATGGACTTCTCCAGGCCAGAATACTGGAATGAGTAGCCTTTCTCTTCTCCAGGGGATCTTCCCAACCCAGGGATCAAACCCAGGACTCCCACTTTGAAGGTGGATTCTTTACCAGCTGAGCTACAAGGGAAGCCTAAGAATACTGGAGTAGGTAGCCTATCCTTCCTCCAGAAGATCTTCCTGACCCAGGAATCAAACAAGGGTCTCCTGCATTGCAGGCATATTCTTTAGCAACTGAGCTAAGTAGGAAAGCCCGTTAGTACTATATATGTTTATCTAATTGTATTCTATGTACATGTATTATATATATAGAGAGAGAGACAGAGAAAGCCATAAAATTTAATGAAAAAAACTATAGATTAATGTAATATATCCCCAACAGATGAAACTAATAAATAAGCTAAAGCAAGATAGAAAATGTCTCATATTTTCTATCTTTTTTAATATGATAAAAATGCATTTATTGGCATTGAGAAACAAGACGAGTATGAAGAAGTGGTGATTTTGATGTCCTAACTTTTGGAATTCCTAAAGTTTTTGTAATTGATTCATATGTTATCCCTGTAGAATGGGTTTTACATACATTATAATTAGTTGTGGAAGCAGAAACATCAAAAACTGTGTAGCTCATTGAAGAAAAAGCACATGAAAAGCACATTAGCCCAAAATTAAGTTAAAATTTTTTGTGATCCCATGGACTATAGTCCTGCCAGATTCCTCTGCCTAGGGAAGTTTCCAGCCAAGAATACTGCTAGTGGGTAGCCATTTCCTCCTCCAAGGTATCTTCCCAATCCAGGGATCGAACCCAGGTCTCTTGCATTACAGGCAGGCTCTTTACCACTAAGCCACAAAGGAAGCCCTAAAATTATACAGAATCCTTAAAAAAATTTCATGAATACAGAAAGAAAATAAAACAGATGTGAACAGTCTTCCAGAACCCTCACCATTCATTTGTGATTTTACAGATTGTAAGGGTGTTTGATGGAGAAGGCAATGGCACCCACTCCAATACTCTTGCCTGGAAAATCCCATGGATGGAGGAGCCTGGTGGGCTGCAGTCCATGGGGTCGCTAAGAGTTGGACACAACTCAGTGCCTTCACTTTCACTTTTCACTTTCATGCATTGGAGAAAGAAATGGCAACCCACTCCAGTGTTCTTGCCTGGAGAATCCCAGGGATGGGAGAGCCCCATAGGCTGCCGTCTATGGGGTCGCACAGAGTCGGACACGACTGAAGTGACTTAGCAGCAGCAGCAGCAGCAGCAAGGGTGTTTGAAGTCCAGTGGAGAAGTAAGGCCTAAGTTTTTTCTATAAACATATCACTGAAGATATAAATGTTGAGATCTATTTATATTGTAAAGAGAAAACTCTCCCAACTCATAATCCAGAAGAATGCCAACCCATATGGATTCTCCTGTATTCCCTATCCACAGGGATGAGTCCAGTGCTTGATCTGCCAGCAGCCATCCCTGGAGGAAGCTCATGGAAGAGCATCACTGGGGAAAGACTCCTTCCACTCGCTTAGAGCAAGTCATTTGTGTTTCACTTCTACCTGCCAGTAGTGCTTGCCAACCTCAAACCCTTCAGCACTCAAGATGGATAGGTGAAAAGTAAGCGTTGTAAGGAACATTTGATTTTCTGCAAGTGACATTTTGTCTTCAGATATAAGATCAGATTGGACAGTTTCAAGATCTAGTGTCAAATCTATTTTAAATGTGCTTATCATTTTATCCAGACCAATGTTTCCTGGAGAGAGACAGCAGCTCTCTTTCTTCAGTTCCTTTCAAAACAATGCTGGGATTTGGGGGGCTAATACCTGTTGTAGATACTTTAAGCACCTGTCAGTAACTGCAGTCTAGACTGCACACACTTTTATGTTATTGCATTTTATGGATTTTTGAGTATGGAAATATGGTAAGAAAGTATGGCTTTAGTTTCATTTTATTTTCTTTAACATTCTTCTCTTCCATTAGTAAATCTAAAAAACAATAAAAGCATCCTGCTTTCCCAATTAAACTGCTGACCTGTTCAAATTCAGAAGACAATTTCCCCTTCTAATTCTTCACCTGTATCCTCACCTATATTTTGAAAGTTTAAGATGTATAAATTGTTAATTTATACATGTATACTGGAAAATAAGTACCAGTATAGCATTAGCTAACACCTTCATTACCTCCACTAGCTGTTCGTAGTGATGCTTCCTGAGGCATACTTGACTTCACATTCCAGGATGTCTGGCTCTAGGTGAGTGATCACACCACTGAGATTATCTGGGTCGTGAAGATCTTTTTTGTATAGTTCTGTGTATTCTTGCCACCTCTTCTTAATATCTTCTGCTTCTGTTAGGTCCATACCATTTCTGTCCTTTATTGTGTCCATCTTTGCATGAAAATTTCCCTTTGTATCTCTAATTTTCTTGAAGAGATCTCTATTCCCACTCTATTAAAAGATGCCTGCTCCTTGGAAGAAAAGTTATGACCAACCTAGAGAGCATATTAAAAAGCAGAGACATTACTTTGCCA
This sequence comes from Aepyceros melampus, assembly GCA_006408695.1. Classification (NCBI taxonomy): domain Eukaryota; kingdom Metazoa; phylum Chordata; class Mammalia; order Artiodactyla; family Bovidae; genus Aepyceros; species Aepyceros melampus. The sequence continues at coordinate 45,052 of SJXQ01002254.1, read as the reverse complement.
ACAAAGGTCCGCTTAGTCAAAGCTATAGTTTTTCCATTGGTCATGTATGGATGTGAGAGTTGGACTGTGAAGAAAGCTGAGTGCCGAGGAATTGATGCTTTTGAACTGTGGTGTTGGAGAAGACTCTTGAGAGTCCCTTGGACTGAAAGGAGATCCAAATAGTCCATCCTAAAGGAGATCAGTCCTGGGTGTTCATTGGTAGGACTGATTTTGAAGCTGAAACTCCCAATACTTTGGCCATCTGATGTGAAGAACCTACTCATTTGAAAAGACCCTGATGCTGGGAAAGATTGAAGGTAGGAGGAGAAGGGGATGACAGAGGATGAGGTGGTTGGATGGCATCACCCACTCTGACATGAATTTGAGGAAACTCTAGGAGTTGGTGATGGACAGGGAGGTCTGGCCTGCTGTACTCCATGGGGCCACAAAGAGTCTGTGTGAACACCTCCATCATATCACATAATTATGATTTCTTTTTTATGTTGTTATAAATGTTTAAAGTCTATTCTCTTAGCAACTTTCAATATACAATACAGTATTATTAACTGTAATCACCACTTTTACATTAGATCTCCCTAATTTAAACGCATCATAGGTTTGAATTGTTTGACCAGCATGTCCCCACTGGCCCCATTTCCCCAAGCCCCTGGTAACCACCACTCTATTCTGTTTCTATGAGGCTGACTTTTTTTTGGTTCTACATATAAGTGATATTATACAGCATTCGTCCTTCTTTTTGTTATTGATTTTTAGTCTGACATCATTCTGGTCAGAAAAACATGTTAGATATTTCAGTCTTCTTAAATATGCTAATACAACTTCCAAAAGAATCTCTTTTTAACTGAGACAAGTTGACATCTCCAAAATTTGTTTCCAATTAGAAGGGAAGAATAAATGTTTCTTTCTTTTTAATTACGAATGTATGTATTTAATGTATGTACAATGTATGTAGTATAATGGTCATCTCTGCTGATTAAAAATAAGACATTTTGTTTTATGTATCATTATGGACTGTATGCATGTGTTTAAAATCAATGATAATGACTTTTCTTTTAATGATAAAACCACCCCACCTTCAGCCAAGCAGCCCTTGGTTTCTATGCTGTTTTGGCAAGACTCCATCGGTTCTTAAAACCCTCTCTGCTTTTGGTACAAGATATCCTTGGTTCACCTTTTACATTACCTGTTTCACACTTGAAAACTGCCATAGCCTTTAAACAACCTTGTTATTTGTGGTGAATTATTAATATATTGAGCAACCCATATCAGAACACTAAAATGGTTCACTGCTAGAAGTAGTTTCTTTTTCCTTTCCTGAACAGAGCTAGAAAATATAATTTGTTATTAGGAAAAAAATCATGAATTCAAATGGTTATTTCCAATATACATTGAACATTACATTTTTATTCAGATTGTTTTATTTTATACTGATTTCTTTTTGCCTGCATATAAAATTAAGTAACAGTGCTATTAAAATCAAAGCAACTAAGTAAAACAAATACACTGAGTGGGAAAAAAAATCATAGTTTTTTAACCCTTAGAATGTTCACTCCAAGGTATAGTTATACAACCAAATGGTATTTGCCAAGAATTATTAAATGTAGATCAATGAAAGAAAATTTAAGATTTCAGAAAGATAAAAATGACATTTCAAATCATGAGTATTTTAGTCCATTTAGGGTGCTATAATAGAATACCATAGATTAGCTTTTTCTAATATAAATTTGTTTATTTTGATTACATAGCCTTTAAGTGATAGAAATTTATTTCTCATAGTTCTGGAGTTTAGAAGATCAAGGTCTAGGTGTGGGTAATTCAGTGTCTGGTTAGGATCTGCTTCCTGGGTCATAAATGGTCACCTTGTCACTATAACCTCACATGGGAAGTGGGGAAGGGAGCTCTCTGGGGCCTCTGAGAGGACTCTGCCTTCATGATCTAACCATTTACCATAATCTTGGTGGTTAAGATGGCAACGTAGGAATTTTTCCAGGGGACACAAGCATTCAGTTTACAGCAAATGCTGAATGTGAGAACACCGATAAATGGCATGCATACAGTCAGTCACACATTCAGAAAAAATATGTTATTCTGTCAGATATACCCAAGAACAAATTTCACCTGGATTCAAAAATAAATGCAAAAAAAGCTAAAGTATAATAATTGTTGCTGTTGTTTAGTCACTAAGTCATGTCGGACTCTCTGTGACCCATTGACCTATAGCCCTGTCAGGCTCCTCTGTTCATGGGATTTCCCAGGTAAGAAACTGACGTGGGTTGCCATTTCCTTCTCCAGGGGCTCTTCCCAACCCAAGGATCAAATTCATGTCTCCTGCACTGGCAGGTGGGTTCCTTATCACTGAGCCACCAGGCAAAGTCCAAACTATAATAATACAATATATTTAAAAACACTTTCAATCTGAAAGAAAGGAATACCTTTCTGAACAAGATGTAAAATCCATATTCAAAAAAGGAAAAGACTAAATATGTGATACGAAAGTATAGAATAGAGGACATTGTGAGAAAATATTTTCAAATGCATTATGCAATTATATAATAAGAAAGAATTTCTCAAATTAATTTATTAAACACAGAACTTGAACTTAAAATGGAATAAATATGTGAACATGTAATTTTCTAAAAAAATAAATATACATAAATATCTGAAAAGATGCTCTGCCTTACTGATACTGAAGGAAAAACACATTAAAATAAAAGCAACAGATCATATTTGGCAAACATATTGACGAAAATTAAAATGATTCAATGTTAGCAAGGATGCAGGAAATAAAAATTCCGAAAGAGTTATGGAGGAAGTGTAAATTGGTACAGCTTTTTTGAAGGGCAGTATGTTAATCAATCAAAATGTTGAATCTTTATGTCACAACAGTTTCATTTCTAGCTATCTAGTCAATGAGAAATACACAGCAGCAATGTGACATATACAGTAACAGGCATTAAAGCATTCCTTATTACAATGAAAACTTTTAAACAACTTCACTATCTACTGGTATGTAAATGAATCAAACTGTGTTATACATTTATAATAAAAAGATAGAGGTATACTGATTTAATGAGTTATTTTCGGCATACAACATGTATTGTTATTGTTGTTGTTCAGTTGCTAAGTCATGTCCAGCTCTCTGCAACCCCATGGACTGCAGCATGTCAAGCTCCTCTGTCCTCCACTATATCCCAGAATTTGCTCAAATTCATGTCCAATGGGTCAGTGCTATCTAAACATCTCATCCTCTGCCTCCCCCTCCTCTTTTTTCCTTCAATCTTTCCCAGCATCAGGATCATTTCCAATGAGTCAGGTCTTTGCATCAGGAGGCAAAAATACTGGAGCTTCCTTCAGCATCAGTCCTTCCAATGAATATTCAGGGTTGATTTCCTTTAGAATTGATCTCCTTGCAGTCCAAGGGACTCTCAAGAGTTTTCTCCAGGACTATAATTCAAAAGCATCAACTGTTTGGTGCTTAGCCTTCTGAGTTGTGGTACAACTCTCACACCTTTACATGACTACTGGAAAAACCACAGCTTTGACTATATGGACCTTTGTCACCAACGTGATATCTACTTTTTAATATGCTGCTAGGTTTGTCACAGCCTTCCTTCCAAGGAGCAAGTGTCTTTTGATTTCATGGCTGCACTCACTGTCCACAATGTTTTTGAGACCAGGAATAAAAAAATCTGTCACTGTTTCCACATTTCCCCTTCTATTTGCCATAAAGTGATGGGACTAGATCATGATCTTCATTTTTTGAATGCTGAATTTTAAGCCAGCTTTTTCACTCTCCTTTTTCACTTTCATCAAGAGGCTCTTTAGTTCCTCTTCGCTTTCTGCCATTAAAGTGATATCATCTGCACATCTGAGATTGTTGAGTTTTCTCTCAGCAATCTTGATTCCAGCTTGTGCTTCATCCAGCTCAGCATTTCACATGTTGTTCTCTGTTTGGAAGTTAAATATGCAGGGTGACAATAGACAGCCTTGGCATACTCCTTTCCCAATTTGGAACCAGTTGTTCCATGTCCACAGCTTCTTGACCCACATACAGGTTTCTCAGGAAACAGGTAAGGTAGTCTGGTACTCCCATCTCTTTAAGAATTTTCCAGTTTGTTGTGATCCACCATGGACTCAACATTCCAGCTTCCTATGCAATATTGTTCTTTACAGTATTGAACTTTCTTTTCACCACTAGCCACATCCACAACTGAATGTCATTTCTGCTTTGGCCCAACTGCTTCATTCTTTCTGGAGCTACTGGGAATTGTCCTCTGCTCTTCCCCAGTAGTAGACTGGACACCTTCTGACTTAGGGGCTTATCTTCCATTGTCATATCTTTTTGCTTTTTCATACTGTTCAGGGGGCTTTCACAGCAAAAGTACTGGAGTGGGCTGTCATTTCCTCATCCAGTAGATCACATTTTGTCAGAACACTTCCCTACAACCCATCCTTCTCGGATGGCCCTGCACGGCATGACTAATAGCTTCACTGAGTTGCACAAGCCCCTTTGTCACGACAAGGCTGTGATCCATGACAAGGAGATACAATATGTATGGTATGAGACAATTTACTTTTTAAAACATATATGCAAAAATCTGCAAATACTATAATGCTACTGCTGCTAAGTCACTTCAGTCGTGTCCGACTCTGTGCGACCCCATAGACAGCAGCCCATGAGGCTCCCCCGTCCCTGGGATTCTCCAGGCAAGAACACTGGAGTGGGTTGCCATTTCCTTCTCCAATGCATTAAAGTGGAAAGTGAAAATGAAGTCGCTCAGTCGTTTCCGACTCCCAGCGACCCCATGGACTGCAGCCTACCAGGCTCCTCCATCCACGGGATTTTCCAGGCAAGAGTACTGGAGTGGTGTGCCATTGCCTTCTCCGATATATATGTATAGAGTGTATATATACATATACAGTATATGTATGCATATATAGTATATTTTCATATTTTTGCAATATATAGTATGTGTGTATATTGTTGTTTAGTTGCTAAGTCATGTCTGACTCTTTGTGATCCCATGGATTGTAGCCTACCAGGCTCCTCTGTCCATGGGATTTTCCAGGCAAGAATACTGGAGTGGGAAGTCATTCCCTTCTCTAGGGGAGCTTTGCCAGAGATCAAACCCATACCTCTTGCATTAGAGATGGACTCTTTACCACTGACTACCACGGAAACATATATATATATATATATGATTTTGATATTAATAGATAGCATCTCTGTGTAGTATATCTGACAAGAAGAGAAATAACTAATACCTGGCAAAAGGATTTATTTTACAAAGAAAGAAATTATTTTCAAAAAAAAAACCTGATAAGCACTTGAAATAAATAGCAAAACCCACAGGATGGGTGTTGGTTTATAGCAAGGTTTTAGTGAATGAGGCAGTATCACTGAGCATGACCCAGAAGAATAATATTATAGGGAAGGCAGAAGGTGGCAGAATGGATGAGAAAGAATGTAGAATGAGAAGAACCCAAGGAAGATGAGAGGGATAAGAAGGTGACCAAACTTAACTGATGAAGTGATTACAAAGAAATACTTTACATATACACCCATGACTGATTCATGTGAATGTATGGCAAAAACCACCATAATATTATAAAGTAATTAGCCTCCAATTAAAATAAATTTTAAAATTTTTTTAAAAAAGAAATACTTTAGAGAAGAGATGATCTTTAAAATGAGATTTTGAGATATATGCAGCATTGCTCAGAGGAATTCTTATTGATGACATATATCATCCAAAAAAAATCTGACATAGCACAAATATTCTATATGGGCAAAGTTATTGTAAAAGCAGACAAACAAAAACAGTGAATAGGTCTTATGTAACCTCTGAGGAATACAACATGAAAGAATCATGTTAAAGAACATCCTTGACAAGAAAGTGACAATAAGAACAGTCAGACAGCAAGAAGCCCTCAGGCATCTAGAGAAATCTTATTGAAAGCTGTGGAAAGATTGCATAGTATGAAGGTTTAAATCATTCACCCAGCTCTGAATGATTCAGGGAGCCCAGTCAACATCTGTGTTGTATGTGCTTTCAGATGGGTTAATCTTCTTAGCTATGAAAATGTATCACTGCTGTAGAAAAAGAAGGGAAGGAGGAAGTGAAGGAGTAGAGAGGAAAAGAATACATGGATAGAATTAGAACTATCATGAACTAGAACTAGAAGCAAAATAGCTACATAATGTCCAATAATCATTCATCTTCCCTTTACCAGTTCCTTTTTCAACGTCCCCATTTCAGTTTATAATACTGCTTCATAACCAAGCACTTCACCGTAAACTTCACCATTATTTTTCATTCTTCAAGCCTACATTCTCTTTCACTTTAATTACTTGCAATGTCCTGATGTATCAACCCTGATTGAAAATAAAACCTTCTTTCTTCTGAAAAATAAAAAAAAAAAAGGCATCCTCTTCACCTTGGAGCCTCAAAAGGAAAGTATATGTGCTACAGAAAAACAGATAAGATGTTCACCTAACCAGTTAGATGAGGCATAATCAACCTTGGCAACAAAATAGTAACAGATAATGCAGTCTGTTCAACTTCACATCCAAATCCAACATCATATCTCCAATGTGCAATCCCTCCTCTTCTGACTGCCACTGTTCTCATTCAACTGCTATGATGTGGATGGTGTACCTTCTTACCTGGACAATGGTAGATGCCTCTTAACTACTCCGACAGCTCATCTCTACCCACACCACTTTATTCTGTGTGAAGATTCTAGATGAATATTTGTTTCAGTCATGACTATAGACTGTAAGCCACCAAAACAGACTTGGGCTAAATTAAGCAGGAATAAAATTGTATGCAGAATGTAAGGAAGTCCTCAAAAATCAGTTGGAAGGCTAAAGAAACAAGTTTTAGGAAACTGGGCAGAAACAAAGAAGGCCAGAAAGAGGGGAATACAGTCAAGGTCATGTTTCAAGAAGAGTCAGGGAAGTGCACAGCCACTGGTATTATGCCACTGGACACTCCTCACTGCCCCAGCTGGATATATTGTTAGTATGATAGTTTGCTGTAGGTTACTACATCACTTTGCTAATCCCCCAAGTTAAAAAATGTCATGGGAGTTTATATTGGCATATGGCTGAGTCAAGGCCACGTGTCTCTGGCTTCAAGTAGGGAGAAGAAATGTCTGCTTTCTCTTTGGTTTTCACAGTGGAAGACAGACCTCAGCCTCCAACTAGTATTCATAATAGGGACTTCTCCCAAAACAGGAATGGTGACTGGATTCTGGATGGCCAAAAGCATACTAGTAATGTTAACCACCATCTTTAAACAAAATCCTCCCCTTTGAATCCACATTCCTACCATCATTTAAAGGAAACTTTTACCTTTGAATTCACATTCCTCACCAGAGGGACTGGTAGAAGGAAGATGAATGATTACTAGCCATTATTTAGCTCGTTTTGCTCCTGGTGTTAGTTCATTATGCATGTTACCTATCCATGTATTCTTTTCTTCCCCCACCTCCTATCCTCCTCTTCATACAGTAATAATATATTTTCATAGTTTAAAAAAATCAAAGCAATAATCACTCCATCCCCCAAATCCCTTTCCAGCCTTTTAATTGATTCTTCACTGACCATTGTTCAGTCTCATTACACCTTTCAGATACTTCTTCCTGCTAGTAGTGACCCTTCTTTATTCTATCTGTACAAAAGTTACACCACCTTCAAGATCCCTGCAATCAAATGCAATCTCTCTCAAAAATCTTCGCTGTTCCCAGATAATCTCTCTCTGATCTCAACTTAAAATACTTACATTCTTCCTAATTTATATTTCAATTATTTGCATGCACTGTATCTCTCTCTCTTTAGATTGCAATCCCTTTAAGAACAGAGTATGACTTATTTTTCATGTTTTTACAAATATCTTTAACATAGGTGTCAAATAAATGCAGAACTGACATTGCAAATGTAGCATTCAAAAACAAATCTAATACATAATACTTCACAAAAGGAAGCTGATTACTGAATTGCTATGGAACAAAAAGACAAGGATGATATAATAATAGAAATGTTCTCTACTTTAAGAAAGTTTGATGTAAACATAAAAATCTGAATTTAAGAAACTCTCTCTTTAAACATTTACCTAACAAAAGTGTGAAGTTTAAAAAAGATTTACTTCTAATCTTTAAAAGGTAAACTAGCTTAGAGTATTAAAATATAATTTGACTTGCAAAAATATGTTATTTTAGATAACAATTGTAAAAGAAAGGTGCACATATACATAAATACAAAGGATAAAATCCTTTCATCAAACTCCTACTCTTCTAAAAATACACTCTCTGGCTCTGAGATCTACAAGTAGGCAGCAAGAAACAAACCAAAATAAAAAATAGAGCTTGTTTAGCAGAAAGCTATAAATGATGATTGAAGGTTTGGAAAGTGATCTATTAAAGGAGGTCAAGAAAATGGATATTATCCAGTTTGAAGATTAAAGATTGATTTGGGACAATTTAATAACAATCTATAAATACATGAAGGGCTCTCACACAGGGAATAATCACCAGCTACTCTTCAATTCCAATTTGGGCCAGAACAAGAGAAAAATTATGTTATCTAAAAGGAAGAATTCTTGATAGTAAAAATCATTTAGCAGGAAAGTGGAGCACTAAGGAGAGTTGTGAACTCTTGCTCCCTGTGAGATGGCTTTAAAATGTGGCTCAAAACACACATCCCGCCTAGAGGTAAAAGAATGCATGAGATAACCTTTCATAGTCTTTTCCAATGTCTGGAGTCAGAAGTTATAAATTTATTTCCCTTTTAGAAAATTTTAGTTTTTTAAGATTCCCTGTTTTGCCTATGAAATGCTGTATTGAAAGAACAATTTTAGGACTTGGTTATATTCCAATTTTCTCCCACATTCATCTTAAAGTTCTGCCATTTTAACGATTACTTCTGGCATCTATTTGAGTGTTAAACATTGGGAGAAGGTGAGCAAGAACAAATGCAATATAAATTTTGAAATATACTATAGTTAGCTTCTATATTACAGTTCTGGATAGAAGAACTATATACTGAACTTGATAAAAGAACAACATATATTCTTGATAAATGAGCTAATTATAATATATGACAATTTATATTATATTCGTTCTTCCTCACCCACTTCATACTCAAGAAGGTTCTAGCAAACCTGTCTCCTCTACCTCCATATCTCTACCTTCTCCAATACCCCAAAGCCAGTTTATATTTGAATCACAGAATCTCTTCTGCCTCTGCTGTTACTCCCACTGGGTTGGTTGTAACACTCATAAAGACCAAAAAAATAAATAAAGGAGATGAAAAACAGTGTCATGATAGCCATGACACAAAGAGCCTCAAGGATAACCATGTTATTTATTGCATTAACATTTCTAACTTTCTTCAACTACCTCCATGTTTGCCTGGAGAACTCCATGGATAGAGGAGCCTGGGGATTTATAGTCCATGGAGTTGCAAAGAGTCAGACATGACTGAGCAACTAACACTTTAACATTCACCTCCACTTTAGCAGAGGCAACAAATCAAATATGATGGAAGTCTCAAAATTTAAAGAAAACTCAATTTTTCCTAAAATACTCTATACATTAATGATTCATTCAAGTACAAGAAGTTAAGAGTTGTTAAAATAATTTTATTAGTGTATCAGTCAGGGTTCTCCAGAAACACAGGAGACAGACTAACTCCTTGCAACACCATGGACTATAGCCCATAGGCTTCCCTGTCCATGGAATTCTCCAGGCAAGAATAGTGGAGTGGATAGTTATTCCCTTCTCTGGGGTATCTTCCCAACCCAGGGATCCAACCCCGGTCTCCCACACTGCAGGAAGATTTACCATTCAAGCTACCCGGGAAGCTCAGGAGACAGAAAGAAATTTTAAGGAATCAGCTCACAAGATTGTTCAGTTCGGTTCAGTCGCTCAGTCATGTTTGATTCTTTGCGATCCCATGGACTGCTGCACCACAGGCCTCCTTGTCCATCACCAATTCCGTAAGTTTACTCAAACTCATGTCCATTGAGTAGGTGATGCCATCCAACTGTTTCATCCTCTGTTATCCCCATCTCCTCCTACCTTAAATGTTTCCCAGCATCAGGGTCTTTTCAAATGAGTCAGTGCTTTGCATCTGGCCAAAGTACTGGAGTTTCAGCTTCAGCATTAGTCCTTCCAATAAATATTTAGCACTGAGTACCAGAAAAACATCTATTTCTGCTTTATTGACTGTGCCAAACCCTTTGACTGTGTGGATCACAATAAACTGTGGGAAATTTGAAAAAGATGGGAATACCAGACCACCTGACCTGCCTCTTGAGAAACCCATATGCAGGTCAGGAAGCAATAGTTAGAACTAGACATGAAACAACAGACTGGTTCCAAATAGGAAAAGGAGTACGTCAAGACTGTATATTGATGCTCTGCTTATTTAACTTATATGCAGAGTACATCATGAGAAACACTGGGCTGGAGGAAGCACAAGCTGAAATCAAGATGGTCAGGAGAAATATTAATAACCTCACATATGCAGGTGACACCACCCTTATGGCAGAAAGTGAAGAGGAAATAAAGAGCCTCTTGATGAAAGTGAAAGAGGAGAGTCAAAATGTTGGCTTAAAGCTCAACATTCAGAAAACTAAGATCATAGCATCCGGTCCTATCACTTCATGGGAAATAGATGGGGAAACAGTGGCAAACTACTTTTTGGGCTCCAAAATCACTTCAGATGGTGATTGCAGCCATGAAATTAAAAGATGCTTACTCCTTGGAAGGAAAGTTATGACCAACCTAGACAGCGTATTAAAAAGCAGAGACATTACTTTGTCAACAAAGGTCCATCTAGTCAAGCCTATGCTCTTTCCATTAGTCATGTATGAATGTGAGAGTTGGACTATAAAGAAAGCTGAGCACCAAAGAATTGATGCTTTTGAACTGTGGTGTTAGAGAAGACTCTTGAGAGTCCCTTGGACTGCAAGGAGATCCAACCAGTCCATCCTAAAGGAGATCAGTCCTGGGTGATCATTGGAAGAACTGATGCTGAAGCTGAAACTCCAATATTTTAGCCACCTGATGCAAAGAGCTGACTCATATGAAAAGACCCTGATTCTGGAAAAGATTGAGGGCAGGAGGAGAAGGGGACAACAGAGTATGAGATGGTTGGATGACATCACCAACTCAATGAACATGGATTTGGGTAATTTCATGCCTGCAGTCACCATCTGCAGTGATTTTAGAGCCCCCTCCCAAAAATAAGTCTGTCACTGTTTCTTCATCTATTTGCCATGAAGTGATTGGACCGATGCCATGATCTTAGCTTTCTGAATGTTGAGCTTTAAGCCAACTTTTTCATTCTCCTCTTTCACTTTCATCACGAGGCTCTTTAGTTCTTCTTCACTTTCTGCCATAGGGTGGTGTCACCTGCATATGTGAGGTTATTAATATTTCTCCTGACAATCTTGATTCCAGCTTGTGCTTCATCCAGCCCAGTGTTTCTCATGATGTACTCTGCATATAAGGTAAATAAACAGAGTGACAATACACAGCCTTGATGTACTCCTTTCCTGATTTGGATCCAGTCTGTTGTTCCATGTCCAGTTCTAACTGTTCCTTCCTGACCTGCATACAGATTTCTCAAGAGGCAGGTCAGGTGGTCTTGTATTCCCATCTCTTTCAGAATTTCCCACAGTTTGTTGTGATCCACACAGTCAAAGGCTTTGGCATAGTCAATAAAGCAGAAGTAGATGTTTTTCTGGACTCTCTTGCTTTTTTGATGATCCAACGAATGTTGGCAGTTTGATCTCTGCTTCCTCTGCCTTTTCTAAATCCAGCATGAACATCTGGAAGTTCATGGTGCATGTACTGTTGAAGATTGACTTGGAGAATTTTGAGCATTACTTTACTAGCAGATGACTTGAGTGCAATTATGCGGTAGCTTGATCATCCTTTGGCATTGCTTTTCTTTGCGATTGGAATGAAAACTGACCTTTTCCAGTTCAGAGGCCACTGCTGAGTTTTACAAATTTGCTGGCATATTGAGTGGAGCACTTTCACAGCATCATCTTCCAGGATTTGAAATAGCTCAACTGGAATTCCATCACCTCCACTAGCTTTGTTCATAGTGGTGCTTCCTTGGGTCCACTTGACTCACATTCCAGGATGTCTGGCTCTAGGTGAGTGATCACACTGTGATTATTTGGGTCATGATGGTCTTTTTTGTACAGTTATTCCATGTATTCTTGCCACCTCTTCTTAATATCTTTTTGCTTCTGTTAGGTCCATACCCTTTATGTCCTTTATTTTGCCCATCTTTGCATGAAATATCCCTCGGTATCTCTAATTTTCTTGAAAAGATCTCTAGTCTTTCCCATTGTATTGTTTTTCTCTATTTCTTTGTATTGATCACTGAGGAAGGCTTTCTTATCTCTCCTTGCGATTCTTTGGAACTTTACATTCAAATGGGTATAGCTTTCCTCTTCTCTTTTGCTTTTTGATTCTCTTCTTTTCACAGCTATTTGTAAGGCCTCCTCAGACAGCCATTTTGCTTTTTTGCATTTCTTTTTCTTGGGGATAGTCTTGATTCCTGTCTCCTGTACAATGTCATGAACCTCCATCCTTAGTTCTTCAGGCACTCTGTATATCAGATCTAATCCCCTTAATCCATTTGTCACTTTCACTGTATACTCATAAGGGACTTGACTTAGGTCATACCTGAATCACCAGGTCACAAGATTGTATGGGCTGGCAAATAGCAGAGCAGGTAAACTGGCTGGTAACTCAGACAAGAGTTGATGGGTGCAGTCTTGAGTCACAGATTTGTAGGGCAGGCTCACTGGTAGGAAATTCAGGCAGCATACCTGTGTTACAGTCTTGAGGCAGTTTTTTCTTCAGGAAATCTTAGTTTTCATTCCCAAGGACTTTAACTGAACAGATGAATCCCACTCATGTTATCAAAAGTTGTCTCCTTCATTTAAATTTAACAGATTTTGGGTACTAACTACATCACAAAATACCTTCACTGAAAAATCTAGACTAGCACTTGACTAAACAGCTGGGTACATAATCTAGCTAAGTGGATGCATTAAAACTGAACCATCCCAAGTGGGTTCTTTGTTTTTAGACAAGCAGGAGTCTTCATTGGATTTCTTTGTTCTAAAGTCTCTTAATCTCTTCAATGCACTCATCCTTGATAATAAGTGTAGGTGATTTGCATGTGATTTGTGTAGTTCATTCACTTGCTCAGCAAATGTTTATTGAGCATTCCTATGTCCTGGCACTGTTCTAGACACTAGGGATATAGAAATGCAGAGGCGCACAATCCTTTCCATCATGAGCTTTATATTCAGTTGTTTAGAGTACTTATTACCACTCAATGTTATACTTTATATCTACCTACTTATTAGTTTAACCCCACAAAAATACTATCAATACACTGGAAACACTATCTTGACTTTTTTTTTTTTTTTTTTTTTGCTTTATGCCCTGCACATCCAGATCCAGGTAGAAAATAGGTAACCAAGACATGTGCTAAATGAATTAATGAATAGTGAAGTACATTTTACAGATGATAAATCAAAGGCCCAGAGACATTGAGTTATTTAAAGTCACACAATTTTAATTATTCAATACAGATAGCCAAGCTCAGATATCTTCCAAGAAACCACACATATAAAAGGTACATTCAATAAACATTTATAAAACCCATGTTGATTTATGAAAATAATGATCCCAACAAAGAGCAATTTCACTGATGAATTAGTCTAAGACTAACATTCATTTTTCATCATCTTCCTTCCTCCACAAATTTAATGTCCATCTGACTACTTTCTTCACTCTTGAATTTAAAAAGATAGCCTTGGTATTTTAGAACAGAAGTATAATTAGAACTCCAGTGACAACTGCAAATTCGCATGAGGAGTCTGAGTCCTAATATGAATAAATTATTCTATCAACCCACACTGCCTAACTTTGATACACATAGTTTAGAACTTAAACTAAACTGTAATAGCTTGACAGTCTATCTTAAGTTTTCTCCAACAATAAACCTACTTTCCTACTGGAAATTCATTTCATGAGGCTGAACTGGAAACAGTCCTTAAACTCCTATCTTCTCCTTTGCATTTCTGGGTACAGGGAAGGGGCCATACCCAGAACAAATCATCCAAAATACTACATTTCCCAGAAATGGTTTCAAAGAAACTACAGGGCCTGAGGAGGGCCAATCAGCGGCCACCTATGAGGCTCCTCTAAGGTTACTACACATAAGAACTCAGAAGCTTTACGCTGCTGGCATGATCTTTTCAATCATGTGGAGCTAGACTATGAATGAAGTCAATTTAATAGAAAGAAAAACTGAAAAATGGGGAATGAGAAACCTAATCATATACCATGAGGGTCCACATCCAGGTGTGCCTGAATTTCAGATTTTCAATTACATGGGTCAATAAATATACCTTTTTTTATTTAAGAACATTTTACAAGAAAAGCTCCGATAGATATAGTACTGCTGCTGCTGCTAAGTCACTTCAGTCGTGTCCGACTCTGTGCGACCCCATAGACGGCAGCCCACCAGGCTCTTCCATCCCTGGGATTCTCCAGGCAACAACACTGGGGTGGGTTGCCATTTCCTTCTCCAATGCATGAAAGTGCAAAGTGAAAGGGAAATCGCTCAGTTGTGTCCGACTCTTTGTGACCCCATGGACCACAACCTACCAGGCTCCTCCATCCATGGGATTTTCCAGGCAAGAGTACTGGAGTGGGGCGCCATCGCCTTCTCCAAGATATAGTACTAGAAGTCTATAAGTGCTGATATTATGCTTCACTGCTACATCACCAGCATCTATAATGATACCTTAATATCTAGAAAGGCATTCAAAAACCTGGAAAATAAAGGATCCAGTGTCCACAGGGTCTATGTCACCATGGTTAAAAAGTGCAAAGAATGCCAAGCCAAGAGCTCTGTCACTGCCGTAAACCACAAAGCCCAAAAGAGCTATCATGCACTGATATCTCTCGTCTCACACATCTTAACACAAGAGACAGTTATTATTATCCTCGTGTCCCAAATGAGGAAATTGAACTCAGAGAGGTTAATTAACTTACCAAGGTCATACAGTAAATGATGGAGCTGAACTGAATTGAATCCAGGTGCTCTGTCTGACTATGTCTCTATGCCTCCCTTTAATTATAATACTACTTTCCTGTAGTCATGTATGGATGTGAGAGTTGGACTGTGAAGAAGGCTGAGCACTGAAGAATTGATGCTTTTGAACTGTGGTGTTGGAGAAGACTCTTGAGAGTCCCTTGGACTGCAAGGAGATCCAACCAGTCCATTCTGAAGGAGATCAACCCTGGGATTTCTTTGGAAGGAATGATGCTAAAACTGAAGCCCAGTACTTTGGCCACCTTATGCGAAGAGTTGACTCATTGGAAAAGACCCTGATGCTGGGAGGGATTGGGGGCAGGAGGAGAAGGGGACGACCGAGGATGAGATGGCTGGATGGCATCATTGACTCTATGGACACGAGTCTGAGTGAACTCTGGGAGTTGGTGATGGACAGGGAGGCCTGGCGTGCTGCGATTCATGGGGTCACAAAGAGTTAGACACGACTGAGCAACAGAACTGAACTGAACACTATTTTATTTTAATTATTATTATTTTTTTTTTACTTTACAATACTGTATTGGTTTTGCCATACATTGACATTAATCCGCCACAGGTGTAAATGAGTTCCCAACCCTGGACCCCCCCTCCCAACACCCTCCCCATATCATCTCTCTGGGTCATCCCAGTGCACTAGCCCCAAGCATCCTGTATCCTGTATCAAACCTAGACTAGCGATTCATTACTTACATGATAGTATACATGTTTCAATGCCATTCTCCCAAATCATCCCACCCTCTCCCTCTCCCACAGAGTCCAAATGTCTGTTCTTTACATCTGAATACTACACTATTTTAAGAATATTTTTATCAATGTCATTAGTCATTTGACACAACAGAGCAACTTTAGCCAACTTTTTATTTTTAAATAAAAATTTCATAGAACATCAAACAACTTGTACCAAATCAAGCAGCAAGAATAAAAGGGCTGTAAATAGATTACAAGATTCACCATTTGCTATTTCATACTCTTAATCAATTTCAGCTGCTATAACCTAATACTACAGAGTGAAGAGATTAAACAGCAAACATTTATTTCTCACAGTTCTGCAGGCTGGTAAGTCCATGATTAAGGTGTTGGCAGATTGGGTCTGAATCTTTGTGACCCTGTGGACTGTAGCCCACCAGGTTGCTCTGTCCATGGGATTCTCCAGGCAAGAATACTGGAGTAGATTGCCATGCCCTTCTCCAGGGGATCTTCCCAACCCAGGGGTCGAACTCATGTCTCTTACATCTCTTGCAGTGGCAGCAAGTTCTTTATCACCAGTGTCACCTGGGAAGCCCTATCCATTTTACTGGTGTCCATTTTTTGTTGTATCCTCACATGGAAGAGGGGAGAGATAGCATGAGAAAGAGAGCAAGCTCTGGTGTCTCTTCATACAGGGGCACTAGTCCCATTCACAAGGGTTCCCAAAGTTCCCCAAACCTAACACCATCATATTGAATGTTATGATTTCAGCATATAAATTTTAAGGAGATATAAACATTCAGTTCATAACAAGTCCTCTGGATCATACATACAAGCTATTTTCTAAGTACTAAGATGAAACAGCACACTGAAAGGTAAACTACATACAAAAAATGTTCTTGACCACAAATGGAAGATTAAATTTAGGACATCATTTAAAAGTTTTTAAAAGATTGCAAATCATTAGTTGATAACTCTTTCATAGGACTACACTGCAATGTATGAATGTTTAGAGGGGATTTGGTGATTTAGAATGTGATTCTGTACAATCCATCATCACTCACAGTTTCTTATTATGAAGTTGAGGTCAAGTGCTTTGCACCCATAAGTTGTGATAGCTTTTTAGAATCAGATCTTGTCAGCTCTCCTCTTAAAAATCACATGAAGCAAAGGGAATGATGACACTGAAGAAATTACTTTTTAGCAAAAGTTGGGCACACAGTTATTTGAAGTGGCTTATATAGGAGACAGTGATCAAGATCATCCTCAAGAAAAATAAATGCTAAAAAGCAAAATGGCTGTCTGAAGAGGACTTACAAATAGCTGTGAAAAGAAGAGCAATGAAGAGCAAAGGAGAAAAGGAAAGATATACCCATTTGAATGGAGAGTTCCAAAGAAGAGCAAAGTGAAAGTGAAGTCGCTCAGTCGTGCCCAACTCTTTGCGATCCCATGGACTGTAGTCTACCAGGCTCCTCCATCTATGGGATTTTCCAGGCAAGAATACTGGAGTGGGTTGCCATTTCCTTCTCCCAAGAAGAGCAAGGAGAGATAATAAAGCCTTCCTCAGTGATCAGTGCAAATAGGGAAAACAATAGAATGGGAAAGACTAGAGATCTTTTCAAGAAAGTGAGAGATACCAAGGGAATATTTCATACAAAAATGGGCTCAAAAAAGGACAAAAATGATATGGACCTAACAGAAGCAGAAGATATTAAGAAGAGGTGGTGAGAATACACAGAAGAATTATACAAAAATGATCTTTGTGACCCAGATAATCACAATGGTGTGATCACTCATCTAGAGCCAGACATCCTGGACTATGAAGTCAAGTGGACCTAACGAAGCATCACTATGAACAAAGATAGTGGAGGTGATGGAATTCCAGTGGAGCTATTTCAAATCATAAAAGATGATGCTGTGAAAGTGCCAGCAAATTTGGAAAACTCAGCAGTGGCCACAGAACTGGAAAAGGTCAGATTTCATTCCAATAGCAAAGAAAGGCAATGCCAAAGGATGTTTAAACTACCGCACCATTGCACTCATCTCACATACTAGTAAAGTAATGCTCAAAATTCTCCAAGTCAGGCTTCAACAGTACGTGAAACATGAACTTCCAGATGTTCAAGCTGGATTAGAAAATGCAGAGGAAGCAGAGATCAAATTGCCAACATCCGTTGGATCATCAAAAAAGCAAGTGAGTTCCAGAAAAACATCTATTTCTGCTTTATTGACTATGCCAAAGCCTTTGACTGTGTGGATCACAACAAACTGTGGGAAATTCTGAAAGAGATGGGAATACCAGACCACCTGACCTGCCTCCTGAGAAATCTGTATGCAAGTCAGGAAGCAACAGTTAGAACTGGACATGGAACAACAGACTGGATCCAAATCAGGAAAGGAATATGTCAAGGCTGTATATTGTCACCCTGCTTATTTACCTTATATGCAGAGTACATAATGAGAAACACTGGGCTGGATGAAGCACAAGCAGGAATTAAGATTATCAGAAGAAATATCAATAACCTCAGATATACAGAAGACACCACCCTTATGGAAAAAAGTGAAGAAGAACTAAAGAGCCTCTTGATGAAAGTGAAAGAGGAGATGAAAAAGTTGGCTTAAAACTCAACATTCAGAAAGCTAAGATCATGGCATCTGATCCCATCACTTCATGGCAAACAGATGGGGAAACAGTGACAGATTTTTGGGGGAGGGCTCCAAAATCACTGCAGATGGTGACTGCAGCCATGAAATTAAATGATGCTTACTCCTTGGAAGGAAAGTTAAACCAACCTAGACATCATAGTAAAAGCAGAGACATTACTTTGTCAACTAAGGTCCATCTAGTCAAAGCTATGGTCTTTCCAGTAGTCATGTATGGATGTGAGAGATGGACTATAAAGAAAGCTGAATGCTGAAGAATTGATGCTTTTGAACTGTGGTCTTGGAGGAGACTCTTGAGAGTTGCTTGGACTGCAAGGAGATCCAACCAGTCCATCCTAAAGGAAATCAATCCTGAATATTCTTTGGAAGGACTGATGCTGAAGATGAAACTCCAATACTTTGGCCACCTGATGCGAAAAACTGACTCATTTGAAAAGACCCTGATGCTGGGAAAGATTGAAGATGGGAGGAGAAGGGGATGACAGAGATTGAGATGGTTGGATTGCATCACCGAGTCAATGGACATGAGTTTGAGTAAACTCCGGAAACTGGTGTGGACAGGGAGGCCTGGCATGCTGCGGTCCATGGGGTCGCAAAGAGTCAGCCATACTGAACGAATGAACTGAATGGACGGTGAATATTCAAAATTTACTAGACATCTATAAGCATGATCCAAAACTCCTCAAAATAGCAAAATTGACCAGGGAAATTACATAGAGCAATCAGAACACTTAAGAGTAGAAAAGGAAATATCGAGTTAACATATTTAGAGGGACTAATGAAAAGTTAGGGTTATAAAAGGTGATTAAAGATTAAATATTCATCAGCAAATATTTAACCATAGATAGATAGAACCCCACATGAATAGGAAATGCTCTAAGATGGTCAAAATCTAACTAGGAAACAGAAAACCAATAAACTCCAGATTCTGGGTAAATACTACTTAAGATACAACTAAGCAGATAGACCAGAGGAAGAGGCAAAAGTGCTTCAGTATAAAATAGGAAGTTCTAGGTCTTAAACCAGAAAGATTTCAGAAATTTTCCAGAAAGAACTGTTTCCAGAAGGAGAGGGCCTCTCACTGAAAGGAAACTTCTAGAACAGCCCCTGAACAAACAAACAAAATTCCTGAGGCAGTGAAAGCAGTGAAGAGAGAAAATCTTGATGGGTGCCACCAAGCATCTGGTAAAGTAAATCCCTCATCGTGTAAGTCAAGGGCTCTGAGGAGATGTGGGAAACAGAACTGAAGGCAAGTACCTTGTTAAATCATATTGGGTTCTGAGGGCCAGAGATGTGACACCCAGAAAGACAGGCTATATTTTTAATACCTGACTCAGGTTACAGAGAAGGAAAGACTTGAATTATGAAACTTGAGTCCTTTTCCAATTCAAACCCAACCTAAAATAATCTCCTATCACTGGTTCAGGAAAATCCATATGCTTCAAAATGCATAACATAAAATAATTTGATCTCCTTCCACACAAGCAGAAGATGAAAATGAGTAACTAAATTTTTCAACAACTGATGAAAAGTCATCAAAAAAACTTTTTTTGAAGCTGATGAAAATTTTAATATAACACTCCCAAATGAACATTTTGGAAAACACTCCTTAGGAAGCAATAGCAGTTATTAAAGAACATAAGACAGAAATGGGGGGATTCATAGGAGAAAGAACCAGAAAACAGAAGGATGTGCAGGATGTAAGAAAGAAACTGAAAGAAGGGCAATTTTAAAAATGAGACAAAGTTTTAAGAGCCACAGTAGAAAGTAGATATACAGAAGGATCAGTAACAGAATATTTCATTAAAAGTTAAAGGTGAATAAAATAAAAGTGACACTGAAAAAGAGAAGAAAAATTTGGAGAGAAACAGATACACATAGAAGAGAATAATGTAATACTGTAAGAATGGTGAGTCAATCATTTTTAACACCAGTTCAGTTCAGTTCAGTCACTCAGTCGTGTCCGACTCTTTGCGACCCCATGATCGCAGCACGCCAGGCCTCCCTGTCCATCAGCAACTTCCAGAGTTCACTCAGACTCACACCCATCGAGTCAGTGATGCCATCCAACCATCTCATCCTCGGTCGTCCCCTTCTCCTCCTGCCCACAATCCCTCCCAGCATCAGAGTCTTTTTCCAATGAGTCAACTCTTCACATGAGGTGGCCAAAGTACTGGAGTTTCAGTTTTAGCATCATTCCTTCCAAAGAAATCCCAGGGCTGATCTCCTTCAGAATGGACTGGTTGGATCTCCTGCACTCCAGGGGACTCTCAAGAGTCTTCTCCAACAACACAGTTCAAAAGCATCAATTCTTCGGTGTTCAGCCTTCTTTACAGTCCAATTCTCACATCCAAACATGACTACTGGGAAAACCATAGCCTTGACTAGACGGACCTTAGTCGGCAAAGTAATATCTCTGCTTTTGAATATGCTATCTAGGTTGGTCATAACTTTTCTTCCAAGGAGTAAGCATCTTTTCATTTCATGGCTGCAGTCACCATCTGCAGTGATTTTGGAGCCCCAAAAAATAAAGTCTGACACTGTTTCCACTGTTTCCCCATCTATCTCCCATGAAGTGAGGGGACTGGATGCCATGATCTTCGTTTTCTGAATGTTGAGCTTTAAGCCAACTTTTTCACTCTCCTCTTTCATTTTCATCAAGAGTCTCTTTAGTTCCTCTTCACTTTCTGCCATAAGGGTGGTGTCATCTGCATATCTGCGGTTATTGATATTTCTCCTGGCAATCTTGATTCCAGCTTGTATTTCTTCCAGTCCAGCGTTTCTCATGATGTACTCTGCATATAAGTTAAATAAGCAGGGTGACAATATGCAGCCTTGACATACTCCTTTTCCTATTTGGAACCAGTCTGTTGTTCCATGTCCAGTTCTAACTGTTGCTTCCTGACCTGCATACGGATTTCTCAAGAGCCAAGTCAGGTGGTCTGGTATTCCCATCTCTTTCAGAATTTTCCACAGTTTATTGTGATCTATAGTCAAAGGCTTTGGCTAGTCGATAAAGCAGAAATAGATGTTTTTCTGGAACTCTCTTGCTTTTTCCATGATCCAACAGATGTTGGCAATTTGATCTCTGGTTAACACCAGTACAAAAGTTAAAAGACCAAAATATTAAGAATCACTATGACCACAAAAATTGGTTAATAGATCCACGATATAAAAAAGTAAATTCTAACAAAAACATAAACTATACTGCTGCTGCTAAGTCACTTCAGTCATGTCCAACTCTGTGCAACCACATAGACGGCAGCCCACCAGGCTCCCCCGTCCCTGGGATTCTCCAGGCAAGAACACTGGAGTAGGTTACCATTTCCTTCTCCAATCCATAAAAGTGAAAAGTGAAAAATGAAGTCACTCAGTCGTGTCCAACTCTTTGCAACCCCATGGACTGCAGCCTACCAGGCTCCTCCATCCATGGTATTTTCCTGGCAAGAGTACTGGAGTGGGGTGCCATTGCCTTCTCTGAACATAAAGTACAGAGAGGAGTAAATGTGTAGACTTAAAAACTAACAAAAAGCTCACCTTTATTCTACATATCAGATGATATTAGTGCATACATCTTTCACAAACTTCTCTTTATACTTCTTTTATTAGATGAAATAATTTTTTTTAATTGGAGGTTAATTACTTTACAATTTTGTATTGGTTTTGCCATACATCACATGAAAAGATGCTCAACATCACTCATTATCAGAGAAACGCAAATCTTTATACTTCTTAACCTTCGGTTCTGTTACCTTATAAGAGGAAGATGTGGGATTTAATTTTTTAATTTTAGAATATAAATTATAGCTGAATTAAAAAAGGTTAATCATTGACTAAAAACTGATTTTGCTATTAGAGAATGTGTAGAAATTTTGTGTAAAACTGAAATTATCAGTTTAGACTATTATAATGATAAAAAGTTTTATGAAAGCCTCATGGTAGCCATATTGAAAAACCTATCGTAGATATAAAAAAGGTAAGGGAAAAAAAATCAAATCACAAGAAAGGATAACAATAAAGGAATGAGAATGAAAAAACTACAAACCATGCAGAAAACAAAACGTTTCCTTCTATCAATCTTTCATTGTTTTCAGCAAATAGATTTTTCACCTCCTTGGCTAAGTATTTTTCTAGATATTTTACTTTTTTAGGATTGACTTCCATCAAACTGGTCAATCCTAAAGGAAATCAGTCCTGAATACTCATTGGAAGAACTGATGCTGAAGCTGAAGCTCCAATACTTTGGCCACCTGATGCAAAGAACTGACTCATTGGAAAAGACCCTGATGCTGGGAAAGATTGAAGGCAGAAGAAAGGGATGACAGAGGATGAGATGGTTGGATAGCATTACCAACTTGATGGACATGAGTTTGAGCAAGCTCTGGGAGTGGTGACAGACAGGGAAGCATGGTGTGCTGCAATTCATGGGGTTGCAAATAGTAGGACACAACTGAGTGACTGAACTGAATTGAACTGATTTTATTTTTTGATGCCATTTTAAAAGGGAATTTTTTTAAGCTTCCTCTTTTGATATTTCAATATTAGTGTACAGAAATGCAACAGATTTCTGTATATTACTCTTGTATCCTATAATCTTGCTGAATTCATTTTATAGTTCTAATAGTTTTGGGGTAGAGATTTTAGAGTTCTCTATATAGTGTATCACATAGTATCATAAATAGCTGGCTTAAAACTCAACATTTAAAAAACTAAGACCATGGTGTCCAGTCCCATTACTTCATGGCATAAAGATGGGAAAACAATGGAAACAGTGACAGACTTTATTTTCTTGGGTTCCAAAATCACTGCAGGTGGTCATTGCAGCCATGAAATTAAAAGGTGCTTGCTCCTTGGAAGAAAAGCTATGACAAACCTAGGCAGCATTTTATTTTATTTTAGTAGGACGTTTTTATTATTTTTTAATATAAATTTATTTAATTGGATGCTAATTACTTTACAATATTGTATTGGTTTTGCTATACAGCAACATGAATCCACCACGAGTACACATGTGTTCCCCATCCTGAACGCCCTTCCCACCTCCCTCCGCAACCATCCCTCTGGGTCGTCTGCACCAGCCCCAAGCATCCTGTATCATGCATTGAACCTGGACTGGTGATTCGTTTCATATATGACATTATACATGTTTCAATGCCATTCTCCCAAGTCGTCCCACCCTCTCCCTCTCCCACAGAGTCCAAAAGTCTGTTCTATACATCTGTGTCTCTTTTGCTGTCTCACATACAAGGTTACCATTATCATCTTTCTAAATTCCATATATATGCGTTAGTATACTGTGTTGGTGTTTTTCTTTCTGGCTTACTTCACTCTGTATAATAGGCTCCAGTTTCATCCACCTCATTAGAACTGATTCAAATGTATTCTTTTTAATGGCTAATACTCCATTGTGTATATGTACCACAGTTTTCTTATTCATTCATCTGCTGATGGATATCTAGGTTGCTTCCATGTCCTGGCTATTATAAACAGTTCTGCAATGAACATTGGGGTACACGTGTCTCTTTCAATTCTGGTTTCCTCCATGTGTATGCCCAGCAGTGGGATTGCTGGGTCATAAGAGCTTCTCTGGTGGCTCAGATGGTAAAGCGTCTGCCTACAATGTGGGAGACCTGGGTTTGATCTCTGGGTTGGAAAGATCTCCTGGAGAAGGAAATGGCAACCCACTCCAGTATTCTTGCCTGGAGAATCCCACGGATGGAGGAGTATGGTAGGCTATAGTCCATGGGGTTGCAAAGAGTGAGACACAACTGAGTGAGCTTCACAACTTCACAAGGCAGTTCTATTTCCAGTTTTTTAAGGAATCTCCACACTGTTCTCCATAGTAGCTGTACTAGTTTGCATTCCCACCAACAGCATTTATTGCATCCCAACCTCTCCAGCATTTATTGCTTGTAGACTTTTGGATAGCAGCCATTCTGGCGTGAAATGGTACCTCATTGTGGTTTTGATTTGCATTTCTCTGATAATGAGTGATATTGAGCATCTTTTCATGTGTTTGTTAGCTATCTGTATGTCTTTGGAGAAATGTTTGTTTAGTTCTTCGGCCCATTTTTGATTGGGTCATTTATTTTTCTGGAATTGAGCTGCAGGAGTTGTTTGTATATTTTTGAGATGAGTTCTTTGTCAGTTGCTTATTTTGCTATTATTTTATCCCATCCTGAAGGCTGTCTTTTCACCTTGCTTATAGTTTCCTTTGTTGTGCAGAAGCTTTTAATTATAATTAGGTCCCATTTGTTTATTTTTGCTTTTATTTCCAATATTCTGGGAGGTGGGTCATAGAGGATCCTGCTGTGATTTATGTCAGAGAGTGTTTTGCCTATGTTCTCCTTTAGGAGTTTTATAGTTTCTGGTCTTATGTTTAGATCTTTAATCCATTTTGAGTTTATTTTTGTGTATGGTGTTAGAAAGTGTTCTAGTTTCATTCTTTTACAAGTGGTTGACCAGTTTTCCCAGCACCACTTGTTAAAGAGATTATCTTTTCTCCATTGTATATTCTTGTCTCCTTTGTCAAAGATAAGGTGTCCATAGGTGGATGGATTTATCTCTGGGCTTTCTATTTTACTTGTTAGCATTTGGCTTACATATTGTGGTGCCCCTATGTTGGGTGCATACATATTTATAATTATTATCTTCTTCTTGGATTGATCTTTTGAACATTATGTAGTGTCCTTCTTTGTCTCTTTTTACAGCCTTTGTTTTAAAGTCTATTTTATCTGATATGAGTATTGCTACTCCTGCTTTCTTTTGATCTCTATTTGCATGGAATATCTTTTTCCAGCCCTTCACTTTCAGTCTGTATGTGTCCCCTGTTTTGAGGTGGGTCTCTTGTAGACAACATATATAGGGGTCTTGTTTTTGTATCCATTCAGCCAATCTTTGTATTTTGGTTGGGGCATTCAACTCATTTATGTTCAAGGTAATTATTGATAAGTATGATCCTGTTGCCATTTACTTTATTGTTTTAGGTTCGGATTTATACCCTCTTTTTGTGTTTCCAGTCTACTCTAGGCAGCATTTTAAAAAGAAGAGACATCACTTCGCTTACAAAAGTCTACATAATCAAACCTATAGTTTTCCAGTAGTCATGTATGGATGTGAGAGCTGGACCATAAAGAATACTGAGTGCTGAAGAACTGATGCTTTTGAACTGTGGTGCAGGAGAAGACTTTTGAGAGTCTCTTGGATTGGAAGGAAATCAAACCAGTCAATCCTATAGGAAATTAACCCTGAATACTCATTGGAAGGACTAACGCTGAAGCTGAAGCTCCAATACTTTGGCCACCTGAAGTGAAGAGCCGACTCACTGGAAAAGACCCTGATTTGAGGAAAGATTGAAGGCAGGAGGATAAGGGGCCACAGAGGACAGAGGTGATGGATGGCATCAGTGATTCAATGGACAGGAGTTTGAGCAAAGTCAGGGAGATGGCGAAGGCCAGGGAAGCATGCTGCAGTCCATAGTTCACAAAGATTCTGACACTACAGAACAACTGAACAGCAACATGTATTATCTACAAATAGCACAGTTTTACCTCTTCTCTTCCAATTTGGATACTTTGTATTCTTTTTATTGTCTGATTGCTGTGGTGAGTTCTTCCAATACTATGTTGAATACAATTGGTAAGACTGGGGCGTCCTTGTCTTGTTCCTGAATTTAGCAAAAAGGCTTTCAGCTTTTCACTATTGACTATTACATTGTACGTTTGTTGTAAATTGCTTTCATTATGTTGAGATATGTTTCCTTTGCACCCACTTGGGTGAGAGTTTTTACTATGAATGAAGGTTGAATTTTACCAAATGCTTTTTCTGCAACTCCTGAGATAATCAGGGTTTCTATCCTTTATTCTGTTACATGGTGTATCACAGTGGCTGACTTGCACCTGCTGAACCATCCTTGTAACCCCGGGGTGAATCCAACTTGGTCATGCGGCACGATCCTACTGCGTATTGTTGGACTCAGCTTGCTAATATTTTGTTGAGGGTTTTTGCCCCTATATGCATCAAGGGTAATGGCCTGTAATTTTCTTTTCTTGTAGTATCTTTGCCAAATCTTAGTAATATGGGGATATGGGGCTTCACAAAAAAAAAAAAAAAAAAATAAAATTGGGAATTTTTTTTTGTTTTAATCTTTTGAAATAGTTTGAGCAGAATAGGTATAAGTTATTCAAACCAGATTCACTAGCACATTAAAAACATAACATGACCCACTATAACATGACCCTCAAATATCCACAGTGGGATATATTCCTGGGATGCAAGGATGGCTCAAAATACACAAAATAATAAATGTGATACATTAACGTAATGAAAAATAAAAACCAACTAATCATCTCTATAGATGCAGAAAGGGATTTGACAGAATTTAACTTCCTTTCATGATAAAACTCTCAAATTAGGTAGAGAAGGAAGTTACCTCACACAGTAAATGTTATTGTATTTTTATCTTTCTTGAAATAATAAACGATAGCACACCAAAAATGTTGCTTTTCTCTTCCATTGTCAATATTAAAGTGGCTGCACAGAAATTCACCAGTTTTGATGTTTTTGTTAAAAAATGCCCACTGATATAACACCTGTCACAGTACAATCTTACAAAATTGTTTCAAGTGAAGTTAAAGACAGCTAAGTACTACTAGAGCCATCTAGTGGGATATATTCCTGGGATGCAAGGATGGCTCAAAATACACAAAATAATAAATGTGATACATTAACGTAATGAAAAATAAAAACCAACTAACATCTCTATAGATGCAGAAAGGGATTTGACAGAATTTAACTTCCTTTCATGATAAAACTCTCAAATTAGGTAGAGAAGGAAGTTACCTCACACAGTAAATGTTATTGTATTTTTATCTTTCTTGAAATAATAAACGATAGCACACCAAAAATGTTGCTTTTCTCTTCCATTGTCAATATTAAAGTGGCTGCACAGAAATTCACCAGTTTTGATGTTTTTGTTAAAAAATGCCCACTGATATAACACCTGTCACAGTACAATCTTACAAAATTGTTTCAAGTGAAGTTAAAGACAGCTAAGTACTACTAGAGCCATCTTATGAAAAAAACCAAACAAACTTTTGGCCAACCCAACAGAAAAAAAAAAAAAAAAAAAAAAAAACAGCCAAATTTCTACCATCTTTTAATGGCTAAGTATGGGCAGGTATAACCAGTTAGGATCCCTAGGAACATCATACACAGAGTAGGTCTGTCTCTCTTCCCCTAGATCTTTACCCAGGACACAGGATAAAATGCTAAATCCTATGGGAAAGGCAGAGCTGAGAAAGATCTAGTTTGAGATGCAAAGGAGCTTTTCCTGCAAGGCAGGAGGCTGTTAATAAGGGTAGGAGAACTAAGTAAAACCCTTGGAATGCATTCCAAAGGATGAAAGAGAGATAGAATAGAGAGAAATCCCCAGGAACAGAAAGTGTAGAGTGAAAATTAAGAGAAAAGACAATATCCATTGCTCAGAAAGTTGATAGATAGGTAGGTATGTTAGTAAGTAGGCAGGTAGATGGAAATATGAATGAGAGATAATAGATGGTCATGATATGTACTCTGCATATAAATTAAATAAGCAGGGTGACACTATACAGCCTTGATGTACTCCTTTCCCTATTTGGAACCAGTCTGTTGTTCCATGTCCAGTTCTAAGTGTTGCCTCCTGATCTGCGTACAGGTTTCTCAGGAGGCAGGTTTGGGGCTCTGGTATTCCCATCTCTTTCAGAATTTTCCACAGTTTATTGGGATGCACACAGTCAAGGCTTTGGCATAGTCAATAAAGCAGAAATAGATGTTTTTCCGGAACTGTCTTGCTTTTTCAAATGTTGGCAACTTGATCTCTGGTTCCTCTGCCTTTTCTAAAACCAGCATGAACATATGAAAGTTCACAGTTCACGTATCACAGAAGCCTGGCTTGGAGAATTACTGTACTAGCATGTGAGATGACTGCAATCGTGCAGTAGTTTGAGCATTCTTTGGCATTGCCTTTCTTTGGGATTGGAATGAAAAGTGACCTTTTCCAGTCCTGTGGCCACTGCTGAGTTTTCCAGATTTGCTGGCATGTTGAGTACAGTACTTTCACAGCATCATCTTTCAGGATTTGAAATAGCTCAACTGGAATTCCATCACCACCACTGGCTTTGTTCACTGTGACGCTTTCTAAGGCCCACTTGACTCACATTTCAGGATGTCTAGCTCTATATGAGTGATCACATCATCATGATTATCTGGGTCGTGAGGCTCTTTTGTACAGTTCTTCTGTGTATTCTTGCCACCTCTTCTTACATCATGAGAATGTACATCATGAGAATGAGAAAGTACATCATGAGAAATGCTGGGCTGGAAGAAGCACAAGCTGGAATCAAGATTGCTGGGAGAAAAATCAATAACCACAGATATGCAGATGACACCACCCTTATGGCAGAAAGTGAAGAGGAACTAAAAACCGTCTTGATGAAAGTGAAACAGGAGAGTGAAAAAGTTGGCTTAAAGCTCAATATTCAGAAAACAAAGATCATGGCATCTAGTCCCATCACTTCATGGGAAATAGATGGGGAAACAGTGGAAACAGTGTCAGACTTTATTTTGGGGGGCTCCAAAATCACTGCAGATGGTGACTGTAGCCATGAAATTAAAAGACGCTTACCCTTGGAAGGAAAAGTTATGACCAACCTGCCGCCGCTGCTGCTGCTAAGTCGCTCAGTCGTGTCCGACTCTGTGTGACCCCATAGACGGCAGCCCACCAGGCTCCCCCGTCCCTGGGATTCTCCAGGCAAGAACACGGAGTGGGTTGCCATTTACTTCTCCAAAGCAGGACCAACCTAGATAGCATATTAAAAAGCAGAGATATTACTTTGCCAACACAGGTCCGTTTAGTCAAGGCTATGGTTTTTCCAGTGGTCATGTATGGATGTCAGAGTTGGACTGTGAAGAAAGCTGAGCGCCAAAGAATTGATGCTTTTGAACTGTGGTGTTGGAGAAGACTCTTGAGAGTCCCTTGGACTGCAAGGAGATCCAACCAGTCCATTCTGAAGGAGATCAGTCCTGGGTGTTCATTGGAAGGATTGATGCTAAAGCTGAAACTCCAGTACTTTGGCCACCTCATGCGAAGAGTTGACTCATTGGAAAAGACTCTGATACTGGAAGGGATCGGGGGCAGGAGGAAAAGGAGACGACAGAGGATGAGACGGCTGGATGGCATCACCGACTCGATGGACATGAGTCTGGATGAACTCCGGAAGTTGGTGATGGACAGGGAGGCCTGGCTTGCTGTGATTCATAGGGTCGCAAAGAGTCAGACACGACTGAGCAACTGAACTGAACTGAACTGAATGATATGTCAATAGAAGAAAGATGATGGATGGATGGATTTTCTTTCTCCTTTTCAATTTGAGTCATACTACTTTTTGCTTAAAAAAAAAAAAGTACACTATGGTTTCCTTTGTGAAGACCTCTTAGAATTTTTCAGAGATTAAGACATCTACATTGTCATTGCTATGAGATCCCACTGAAATCAAGAACAAAGGTCTCCTTCTAAGTGTGTGTGAACTGCCTTCATTTACAACTTCCAGAAAAAAAAACCTGCCATAGCATTACTAAAAGTAAAATCCATTCTTTTGTTCACTAAATTTAAACCATTGCATTAGTGCAGACCAAGACAAACACAAAATATCACAATAATGCTGTGGGGGATATACGCTTCATTAAAGATAATCCACTACAATATGACAAAACATAAGGTAGCTATTCTTTCCGCAACAACACAGATGAAGACTTTATTTTAAACCCATAGCAGATTGAATTTTGCATGATGTTTTCTTTAAACTGCCTTGCTTAATCTAGAAATACATTAAAACACTCATTCACCAGCTGTGCCAGTTTCAGCTGTGGCAAATTGATGATGAGCTTTCTCCTGACAATATTTTCTCCCCACAAATTTTTTAAATGGACTGAAATGACATTGAAAGTCAGGAATGGAAAATATACCTTCATTATTAACTATTTTAAAGCTGTTTTATTATTAAATCATTTGAATAACATTAGCTAAAACTTCAGACTCAAATTGAAGAAAGTAGGGCAAACCGCTAGACCATTCAGCTATGACCTAAATCAAATCCCTTATGATTATACAGTGGAAGTGAGAAATAGATTTAAGGGCATAGATCTGATAGATAGAGTGCCTGGTGAACTATGGAATGAGGTTCATGACATTGTACAGGAGACAGGGATCAAGACCATCCCCATGGCAAAGAAATGCAAAAAAGCAAAATGGCTGTCTGGGGAGGCCTTACAAATAGCTGTGAAAAGAAGAGAGGTGAAAAGCAAAGGAGAAAAGGAAAGATATAAGCATCTGAATGCAGAGTTCCAGAGAATAGCAAGAAGAGATAAGAAAGCCTTCTTCAGTGATCAATGCAAAGAAATAGAGGAAAAGAACAGAATGGGAAAGATTAGAGATCTCTTCAAGAAAATTAGAGATACCAAAGGAACATTTCATGCAAAGATGGGCTCAATAAAGGACAGAAATGATATGGACCTAACAGAAGCAGAAGATATTAAGAAGAGGTGCCAAGAATACATGGAAGAACTGTACAAAAAAGATCTTCATGACCCAGATAATCACGATGGTGTGATCACTCAACTAGATGAAGAACATCCTGGAATGTGAAGTCAAGTGGGCCTTAGAAGGCATCACTACGAACAAAGCTAGTGGAGGTGATGAAATTTCAGTTGAGCTGTTTCAAATCATAAAAGATGATGTTGTGAAAGTGCTGCACTCAGTATGTCAGCAAATTTGGAAAACTCAGCAGTGGCCACAGGACTGGAAAAGGTCAGTTTTCATTTGAATTCCAAAGAAAGGCAATGCCAAAGAATGCTCAAACTACCACACAATTGCACTCATCTCACATACTAATATAGTAATGCTCAAAATTCTCCAAGCCAGGCTTCAGCAGTACATGAACCGTGAACTTCCTGATGTTCAAGTTGGTTTTAGAAAAGGCAGAGGAATGAGAGATCAAATTGCCAACATTCGCTGGATCATGGAAAAAGCAAGAGGGTTCCAGAAAAACATCTATTTCTGCTTTATTGACTAAGCCAAAGCCTTTGACTGTGTGGATTACAACAAACTGTGGAAAATTCTGAAAGAGATGGGAATACCAGACCACCTGACCTGCCTCTTGAGAAACCTATATGTAGGTCAGGAAGCAACAGTTAGAACTGGACATGGAACAACAGACTGGTTCCAAATAGGGAAAGGAGTACATAAAGGCTGTATATTGTCACCCTGCTTCTTTAACTTATATGCAGAGTACATCATGAGAAACACTGGAATTGAAAGACAGGTAAATTGTTAAAATATTACTGGGCACAGAGCACTCATAGATTTAACAGAGGACACAAGCTTTATCAATATACAACCCTCAAAAAGTTTATATTTTAGTGAAGGGAATGAGGGCAATAACCTCAGTACAAAATCATTATTATGTATTATGAATCAAGTGCTGTGGAATATCTACGGCACTTCAGAGGAAGAAAATAGTCTGATTTGCACCGATCCTCTATCTATATGGAATGTGTCCTCTGCCATCATGACCACCTCAAATGTCACAGCCTCCTGAAGGCATTCCTGAATCTCCAAACTCTCCACCCCTCAAACCTCTGTTGTTACACTGTTTACATTTATCTCAGGATACTCACTTTACCTCACTTTTTATGTAGTTATGTTTGCCCTTTTCTAATTTCCTCTCCTCTATTAACCAGACCATTTGTCTTACTCATCTTTAGCTCTTATCACAAAATGCAGAAAAAAAGAATAATTATGAACTAATTTTGACTATGAACCTATTAAAGAATTATTGAGTGTCCACTTAAACTGTTGATTATCTACTATATACCAAGAACTAGATATAGAGAGTTTAATAAAACATTTATATGGCATACTAAGTTGCTTCAGTCATATCCAACTCTGTGTGACCCAATGGACTGCAGCCTGCCAGGCCCCTCTGTCCACGGGGATTCTCCAGGCAAGAATACTGGAGTGGGTTGCCATGCTGTCCTAAAAGGGATCCTCCCAATTCAAGGATCAAATCCACATCTCAGGTCTCCTGCATTGGCAGGTGAGTCCTTTATCACTAGCACCACCTGGGAAGCCAATAAAACATGGTCCATGTACAAGAGTTGACAATATAGTTGTCTATTAGATCCAAAGTAGAGTTCAAGGATTCACACTATTACAATTAAGGCACCCATGATAATGTCTTGAATACAATTTAAAATGAAAGATTTACCTAACACAAATTTTACAACTTCATTTTTTGCAACTTACAAAGACCTAAACACTCAATCTTACAACATAGGAATTTTTTTTTTTCCCCAATTAGGGGAAAAGCTCTTCCCTCATCATCAAGGAGTGTTACTTCCAATTTTTAAAGTAGATTAAAATTGGTGAGTAGAAAACTCAGTAGGCCAAAGGCTGAAAATAAATGTTAACATTTGACTGATAACATCTTCAGAATATCAATGGTAGATCAATATCCTTACTAACAAAAGTATGTTACTTAAATTCTACTTCACCTGCCCTTTGGATTTATCATCAATACATTTTATCCTTAAAGTGATATATAAATTTTCATATTCCTTTACCAAAACCTTTAGCATGATTTATGAAAAGTAAGTATGAGTTTGAGTGAACTCCGTGAGTTGGTGATGGACAGGGAGGCCTGGCATGCTGCAGTTCATGGGGTCACAAAGAGTCGGACACTACTGAGCGACTGAACTGAACTGAACTGAACTGAAGAAAAGTAAATCTTGCTATTTTCAATTCACACTGCTTTTTTTTCTTTCTTAAAATTTTTACTTTTGAGTAAGAAGTCTTACAGGTACACATGGAAAAGCAATACGTGATCACCTTCGAAAGCTAAGACAATCTAGTCAGAAAGTTTTTACACCTGTCACCTAATGCTGATGCTCTGAGTATGACATGCTGCAGGGCTCAGAGAAATGGCAATTAGTAATACTCCTTCTTCCTTTCCCTCTCCTTCAGCAGAATCTGTAGCAACCTCCTCATAATCCTCCTCAAGGGCAGCCATGTCCTCATGGGCCTCAGAAAACTCTCCTTCCTCCATGCCCTCACCCACATACCAGTGAGCAAAGGCATGCTTTGCATACATCAGGTCAAACTTGTGGTCCAGGTGAGCCCAGGGCTCAGTGATGGCTATGGTATTGCTCAGCATGCACACAACTTGCTGTACTTTGGCCAGGTCTCCACCAGGTACCACAGTAGGAGACTGGTAGTTGATTTCAACCTTGAAGCCAGCAGGGCACCAGTCCACAGACTGGATGCCGCACTTGGTCTTGATGGTAGCAATAGCAGCATGACATCTGTGGGAACATTATCACAGTACAAGTAGTAAGCCATCTACCATGGCGAGGGTCACATTTCACCATCTGGTTGGCTGGTTCAAAGTAAGCATTGATGATCTCTGCTACAGAAAGCTGCTCATGGCAGGCTTTCTCAGCAGAGATGATGGGGCATATGTGGCCAGTGGGAAGTGGATGTGGGGATAGGGGACCAAGTTCAGGTTGGTCTGGAACTCTATCAGATCCACGTTCAGGGCTCCATCAAACCTCAGGGAAGCAGTGATGAAGGACACTAGCTGGCTAATAAGGTGGTTAAGATTGGTGTAGGTTGGGCACTCAATATCAAGGTTTCTATGACAGATGTCATAGATGGCCTCATTGTCTACCATGAAGGCACAATCAGAGTGCTTCAGGGTGGTATGGGTGGTGAGGATGGAGTTGTAGGGCTCAACTACAGCTGTGGAAAGCTTGGATAGGGCTCAACTCCAGCTTGCACTTCTTGCCATAATCGACAGAGAAACGTTTCATCAGCAAGGAGGTGAACCCAGAACCAGTTCCCCCATCAAAGCTGTGGAAAGCCAAGAAGCCCTGAAGATCTGTGTGCTGGTCAACCAGTTTCTGAATTCAGTGCAAGACGGTCAATGATCTCCTTGCCAATGGTATAGGGGCCTTGGGCATGGTTATTGGCAGCACCTTCTTTGCCTATGATGAGCTGCTCAGGGTGCAGGAGTTGGCGGTAGGTGCCAGTTCAAACCTCATCAGTGACTGTGGGTTCCAGATCTACAAACACTGTGCTGGTCGCATGCTTGCCAGCGCCTGTGTCACTGAAGAAGGTGTTGAAGAAGTCATATCCTCCCCTAGTAGTCTTGGCATTGCACATCTGGCCATTGGGCTGGATGCCATGCTCCAGGCAGTAGAGCTCCCAGCAGACATTACTGGTCTGGACACCAACCTGGCCAAGGTGGATGGAGATGCAGTCATGCATGGAGGCTACAGGTCAGCAGGCACAGGCAACAGGAGTAGACACCAGGTCCCAGTGCCATCCCAACAAGCTAAGAGTCGAGGTAAGTAATGCACTGTCACAGTACTTTAGTAAATGAGGGTGTTTTTTTCATTAAATCAGCAATAGCAATTTTCTAACTCAAAATAAAGGCTAAAAATTCAGGGACTGCTTAATGACTTTTGTACATAATAAATTCTTTTAATGGGCATGATCAGTTCTAATTTATCCTCTATTAATCAATTGGAACTCAAGGTGACCTTCCATGAAAAACAAATCCACAAAACACCAGGTCCCAGTTGCCATCCCAACAAGCTAAGAGTCGAGGTAAGTAATGCACTGTCACAGTACTTTAGTAAATGAGGGTGTTTTTTTCATTAAATCAGCAATAGCAATTTTCTAACTCAAAATAAAGGCTAAAAATTCAGGGACTGCTTAATGACTTTTGTACATAATAAATTCTTTTAATGGGCATGATCAGTTCTAATTTATCCTCTATTAATCAATTGGAACTCAAGGTGACCTTCCATGAAAAACAAATTCACAAATTAAACAAGTCTTTCAAACAAACAAACAAAATCTTTTCTGTGTTCATTTCCCTTAACAATGGACCTACTCACAGCTACTTTAAGTTTTCTACTTGCTCAAATAAAAATAAAACCTAAAGAAAATCAATGAAAATTCAGCCAGAATGAAATATAAAATGATTATAAAGTTTAAAGAGTTAATTTTTGCAAAGAGATTTGAATTGTATCAATAAAAGTCTTTAAGTACACATAAATAATTTCTACCTAAGAAATTTTAAAAAATATTTTATTTATTTATTTGACTGCACTGGGTCTTAGTTGTGGCATATGGGATGTTCTAGTTGCAACCTGTGGGATCTAGTTCCCTAACCAGGAATTGAACCTGGACCCCTTGCACTGAGAGCACAGGCCTTAACCACTGGACCATCAGGGAAGTCCCTCTACTTGAGAAATTTAGGCATATGCTACTAAGCATAGATGATAATCAGTGAGAAGTGAATTCTTGGTTTTATTGACATCTTTATATGCACAAAATATAAATTTGATTATAATAGAATAATTATGAGGATAATTATCCAACACAAGTGGATATCATTCTCTGTTCTTTTAAACTAGAGTATGTATTAGTAATTCTCTGTTGACTTTCCCCTGAGAAGTGGCCTACACTCGATTATTTTAAAAGAAGACACATTAGAAGACATCTATTAAGCAATGCTCAAACAGAGCCCTGATTCAAGAAGAAAGGACATTAAAATGTGCTTTAATCTACAAGAACTTATTTTTCACTGTAGAGTTAGAAGAAGCTGGCTCTTTTCCCTCTAAAAAAGGGGGAGACTAGAAATAGAGTCACAAGACATAGGTAACTCACAGAACTTTAATATTGCTTCCTATCCTCCTGAGGGGCTTCACAGCTGATGCTAGTGGTAAAGAATGCGCCTGCCAGTGCAGGAGACATATGAGACACGGGCTCAATCCCTGTTGGGAAGATCTCCTGGAGAAGGGCACAGCAACCCACTCCAGTATTCTGGCCTGGAGAATGCCATGGACAGAGGAGCCTGGAGGGCTACAGTCCAGAGGGTCACAAAGAGGCAGACACGACTGAAGCAACTTAGTGCACATACACATCCTCCTGAGACCCAGTGAGTTATTAAAAAAAATAGTGGAGAGGATCTTATTCAAAGAAAGATTATAATTTCTCACCATTATAAGCAGGATATAATAATGCACCCAGTCTGAAAAAAATAACAAATGGTGTTATTATTTCTCCAGTTTAAGAGTCCACACAGGAACTGTATCAATCCTTACCCTTTTTAAGAGGTAAAGATACATCATCAGGAAATCTCAAGGTGACCAACAGAAACGGCACAGGTCATAAAGTCAAGACTGTTAGCTGTTGACTAAAATGTATTTTCCCTTTATTCCTAGACACAAAACTAAACACAAATTTCCAGCCTTGTGTGACTATTTTTCTCCATAGAATAAAATGTGACACATGCCTCTAGTGGATCTAAGTCTTAGGACCATGAGTATGCCTCTGCCACGCTGTCTTTCTCTTTCTCACCCCGGAGCCACAGAGACTCCATTTCTACCATGCAAAGAATGACAGTGCTAAAGGGATGACTGGGCAACCAATGGAAACCAATGGAAAAAACTTGTGTTTCTGAATAACCTCATGGAGCAGAGTTGAACCTTTCAGTTTGGGCTGCTATTTAAGAGAGAAGCCAGATTCCATCTTCTTTAACATATTGACTCATTGTTCTCTTTGCCATAGCATCCTGAGTATATGTGTACTCAGTTACTTCAGTCATGTCCAACTCTTTGTGATCTTATGGACTGTAGCTCGCCAGGCTCCTCTGTCTATGGGATTCCCCAGGCAAGAATATTACAATGGGTTGCCATACCTCTTTCAGGAGATCTTCCCAACTTGGGGATCAAACCCAAATCTCCTGCATCACAAGTGGATTCTTTACTCACTGAGGCACCTGGGAAGCCTGCCATAGCATTCTAGTCTTAGACTAATAGAGACAAATATCTCCTGTTCACTGAAATTGTCCAAGAAATACATTATCAGTACTTCACTTCATTATTCTTGATCAGCATATGTCTGATCTAATTGAGAATAGCCAGGCATCTACATATCCAAACATAAGCAATCTTTAAAAAGAACAAATTCTGCTAATGTAACCCAAGTATAGTTATGATATGTAAATTCAACAACTGTAGATAATCAAACTTCATGATTGGACTTTATGTAAAAACTTGGAACTTCCAAATTACTGAAGGTCAGAGTCTGGTGATCAATAAAAGAAAGACTTAGTTTTAAAAAGACTTTATAAAGTGACATTTGACATGTAAGAAAATCATTTAAATCTTTTTTCAACAAGAAGATATGTAATAACCGTTTGTTTTTATTTTACGGTTTGTATAAAATATGGGTAAATTACCCTGCACCTAATTTATGATATTTCTATACACTTACCAAATCTACCTTGCTTCCTCACAAATGCTCAGATTTCTTTTAATAGAATAAAATGTCTATTAAAGGGAAGATAAGATTCTAGATAATCTTCTGAGAAGGAAAAACAATTTGAGTTTATATCCCATTATAAAAGATTAATTTCATATATTTTTCCAAAAATATTTTTTATTGAAGGATAGGGTACATTTGAGAGTTGGACTATAAAGAAAGCTGAGTGCCAAAGAATTGATGCTTTTGAAGTGTGGTGTTGGAGAAGACTCTTGAGAGTCCCTTGGACTACAAGGAGATCCAACCAGTCCATCCTAAAGGAGATCAGTCCTGGGTGTTCATTGGAAGGACTGATGTTGAGGCTGAAACTCCAATACTTTGGCCACCTGATGTGAAGAGCTGACTCATTGGAAAAGACCCTGATGCTGGGAAAGATTGAGGGCAAGAGGAGAAGGGGATGACAGAGGATGAGATGTTTGGATGGCATCACCGACTCAATGGACATGGGTTTGAGTGGACTCTGGGAGTTGGTGATGGACAGGGAGGCCTGGTATGTTGCGGTTCATGGGGTTGCAAAGAGTGAGACACGACTGAGAGACTGAACTGAACTGAGGGTACATAAAAAGTAGAAATGAGTGAGGTATTTCTTAGAATGAAAAGCTGTACTTAATCTACTTTTAATTTAGTCTAGAGTTGATTGATTCTACTGCAAATAAAATGATAATGAAAAGAAATCAATAGATAAACTAAATAATCAGCCAACAAAGAAATGTAGTATTGTTAATAGCAGATTATGATTATAATTACAGTAGAAATCAATTTTATATTGAAACAGCTAATAATAATTTTTTTTTCTAGAATTCCTATAAGAAAACCAACTGCAAATAAAATGATAATGAAAAGAAATCAATAGATAAACTAAATAATCAGCCAACAAAGAAATGTAGTATTGTTAATAGCAGATTATGATTATAATTACAGTAGAAATCAGTTTTATATTGAAACAGCTAATAATAATTTTTTTTCTAGAATTCCTATAAGAAAACCAGTCTTCTCCCTGAAATTCATCCCTCTTGATCACTGGTAAATGATTATTTTGTTAAATTGGCAAAAATATAGGCTATTTAACATCTCTAAGACACTTTCCTTATTTGTAAAATAATACAAAATAATACCTACATTATAAGCTCAATGTAAGGTTAAAAAAATTACATAAGTGAACTGTCAACACAATTCCTACTCTTCATAGAAATTCAATAATTTTTTCTCTTTTTTTTAATTCTTTCATTGTATTGTAAAATGCAAAGTTCCTCGGGTACTTGTTTTGTCTGAGCCAAATACCAGAATCTAGCAAAAAATATTATACAATTACTTTGAATGTACTAACTTTGTTTTGCAAGCTTTTTATTATAATAATAATAGCTAATGAAAATTCCCTAACCCTAGTGGCCTAGAGGTTAGGAATTGGTGCTTTCACTATAGCTACCTGGGTTTGATCCCTGGTTGGGAAACTAAGATCCCACAAGCCACATGGAATGGCCAAAAACAAAAACCTAACATTTGAAGGAAGCTTACAATTTTATATCATAATCTTTAAAAGGCTTTATAGACGTAGAAACTGAAATTCAGGTAGGTTAAGGAATTTCCAAAGGTCACATAGCTAGTAATTTGGAGAGCTGTTGTTTTCAAGTAGGAAATCAAACTCCAGAGCACAAGCCTTCACTCATTATCTTATACTGCCTCTCAATGTTATTTTAATAATATCTGACTGAATAGAAAATAGACAATCCCATTTTAAAAATTATAATCTAACAGTTCTTAAAAAGATCCACTTTGACCTCTCTTTATAAACCCTATATTGTACACAACCCTCCATTCATAAAATTTTTATTTCATTATTGCCCTTAAAATGTTTATCAAATATTGCCATAGTTAACATAAGAGTCAACTTTCTTATGACAAGTGTTATGAGGATATTTAGAATTTATCAAACTTCAGAGCTAAAGGGCAGAGAAGGCAATGGCACCCCACTCCAGTACTCTTGCCTGGAAAATCCCATGGACGAAGGAGCCTGGTGGGCTGCAGTCCATGGGGTCGCTAAGGATCAGACATGACTGAGTGACTTCACTTTCACTTTTCACTTTCATGCATTGGAGAAGGAAATGGCAACCCACTCCAATGTTCTTGCCTGGAGAATCCCAGGGACAGAAGAGCCTGGTGGGCTGCCATCTATCAGGTCACACAGAGTCGGACACGACTGATGCAACTTAGCAGCAGCAGCAGAACTAAAGGGAGTTAAAAAATTGACTCTAGATTGAGTATGACTCAACCATTTAGAACATATTAAATGCTTCCCTGGTGGCTCAGACAATAAAGAGTCCGCCTGAAATGCAAGAGATCTGGGTTCAAACCCTGGGTTGGGAAGATCTCCTGGAGAAGGGCATGGCAACCCACTCCAGTATTGCCTGGAGTATCACATAGACAAAGGAGCCTGGCAAGCTACATTCCATGGCGTCATGGAAAAGCAACTTAGCACACACACAAAGGATGAATATTACTTACTCTACCTAGCCCATCATCTTACAAAATTAACTGTTTAAATTATGATTTTTCACAATGATCTTCAAGTCTCCTAAACTCAATGTTTTTTCCACTATGAAATCTTTCTTTTCTTAAGGTTTTGTGAAACTGGACATTATTCCAGGAAAGTATTGTCTTAATGAACAGTGACATTCCTTATTGAACAGAAAATTAAACAAAAGAAATAGAGTAGGTTTTAATTATAAGCTGTTCCATATGTTAATTTATTTTAGTGCTTTAAAGGCTATCTTTCCATTATTTTCTGGATTCCATTGTTTACTTAGAGAGGATAGTTGTCACTCTTATTTTACCTTTATTAGCTCCTGTGAGGGCAATATATATATATTTTTTTTCTAGATGTTTTCTTTCAAAAGGAAAAGTTTTCTTTTTGTCTTTGGTTTTCAGAAGTTTTACATGATTTGCCGAGATGTGTGTGCTCCATAACAAGAGAAGCCACCACAACGAGAAGACTGCATACCACTCACTGCAACTAGAAAAAGCCTGTGCAAAAGCAATGAAGACCCAGTGCATCCAAAAATTTAAAAAAATAAAATAAACCAAAAAAGAAGCCTTTTATAAATATAGAATTAATACATAACTGAGAAAAAAAAGTAGGAGAGATATTACCAGCCAATAAGACATATCAAAAGATTACTAGAGGCTGGAAAGTGCCAGAAAGATGATTACCTAAATGAAATTAAAAATAAATTAGAAAAAAAATTGAGCCCTTCTTCTAGAGTCTAAAGAAGAAATGTAAAGAGTCAGAAAGTACTAGGGAAAAAGATGAGTTAAAGGAACCATCATAGAAATCCAACACCTGAATAACAGAAATACAAAAAGAATGAATGAAGAAAATGGAGAAGAAAGAGAAATAACAGGCCAATTCTTTACAGCTGAAATATTTGAATGTTTAAAGTACAAAGTAGAAGATGGTGGAGGAATAGGATGGGGATACCACTTTCTTCCCCACAAATTCATCAAAAGAATATTTGAACACTGAGAAAATTTCACAAAACTACTTCTGAATGCCGGCAGAGTATATCAGGCACCCAGAAAAGCAGCCCATTGTCTTCAAAAGGAGGTAGGAAAAAATATAAAAGATAAAAAGAGAGACAAAAGAGGTAGGGACGGAGCTCCATCCTGGGAAGGAAGTCTTAAAAAAGAAGTTTGCAAACACCAGGAAACACTCTCACTGCCAAGTCTGAGGTGAGCCTTGAAACCACAGAGGGCAACATAACCAAGAGGAAAAATAAACAAATAATTAAAACCCACAGATTAAGTGCCCAGCGGTAACTCCCCCAGTGAAGAAGCAGCGCAGGCGCCTGCATCCACCACTAGCAAGCGGGGGCTGGGCAGGGAGGCGTGGGCTGCGTTGCTTAGAGTAAGGACTGGGCCTGAATGCCCCAAGGGCAATCTGAGGCAACTAACTTGGGCTGTAAAACAGACTGTGGAATAACTACCACGCGAAAAGCCCTAACCTAAGACACCATCAGGCCCACTCACAGAACAAAGGACTGAGCAGAGCTAGCCAGCTGCAGGCCGGCCCATCCCCCTCCGGAGACAGGCAGGTGAGGGCAGCGAGAGCCGGAAGGGGGCAATCGCGGCCCCAGAGGGGCATCCTCTACCAAACTGCAAGCAGGCTTTGTTGCTAACCAAGACTTCTTGGGATTCTGGATGGTGAACATCTGCCTGAGAAGGTCCGCCAGTTGTACACCCAGAAAACCGAGCGGCAGGGACGGGAGAAGCGATAAGTCGCAGCGACCACGCTTGCCAAACACCTGGTCACCTGAGCTGCTCAGATCTGGGAAGGGCACAAAACGCAGACCTAACCAAATCTGCACCTCTGAGGACTACCCAAATACCTGAAGCTGACCTGGGAAGTGCATACAACCCAGGACTGGCCTCAGACAGTTCCCGGCAAAGCAACCTAGAACCTAAGCAGTGTAGACAGGGAAAGCACACTCACCGTGAGCAGGGGCAAACCCAGTGTGGCTGAGACACTCCGAGCACATGCCACTGTTGTTTGTTTGCAGCGTCCCTCCCTCCCCACAGCATGACTGAACAAGTAAGCCTAAAAAAGTGTCCACCACCGCCCCCTTGTGCCAGGGCTGATATCAGACACTGAAGAGACCAGCAAACAAAAGAAGCTAAAACAGAGAGACCCTCCTTGGAAGTGACAGGTGCAATAGATCAAAACCCTGTAGATAGTACCAACTACATAGGAAGGGGTCTATAGATCTTGAGAAATATAAGCCGGATCAAGGAACTGTGCAAAAATGAACTGACCCCACACTGCCCACAGCACCACCAAAGTCCTAGATATATTTTTACTATTTTTATTATCATTCTTTAATTTTTAAATTTTTTTATTTTTAAGTCCTCTATTACTCCTTTAATTTTCATTTTTGTAATCTACTATTACATTGGAAAAAAAGAGAGAGACTATTTTTTAAAGCAACTTCATATATATATATATTATAATTTTTGTGACTTTTTTATTTCTCTCTCTTTTTCTTTAATACTGTATTTTTGAAAATCCAACCTCTACTCTAGATTTTTAATCTTTGCTTTTTGGTAGTTAGTATCAATTTTGTACCTTTAAGAACCCAATCTTCAGTACCCATTTTTACTTGGGAACGAGATTACTGGCTTGACTGCTCTCTTCCCCTTTGGACTCTCCTTTTTCTCCACCAGCTTGCCTCTATCTCCTCCCTCCCCCTTCTCTTCTCTACCCAACTCTGTGAATCTCTTTGTGTGTTCCAGACAGTGGAGAACACTTCAGTTCAGTTCAGTTCAGTTGCTCAGGGAACTGATTACTGGCTGGATCTGTCCCACTCCTTTTGATCCCCCCCCCCCACTTATCCTCCTGGCCACCTCTGTCTCCTTCCTCCCTCTTCTGGGTATTGTTTATGAACATCTCTGAGTGGTCCAGACTGTGGAGCGCACATAAGGAAGTGATTACTAGCTAGCTTGCTCTCTCCTCTTTTGATTCCACCTCATCTCATTCTGGTCACCTCTATCTCCCTCCTCCCTCTTCTCTTCTCTATGTAATTCTGTGAACCTCTCTGGGTGTCCCTCACTGTGGAGAAACTTTTCATCTTTAACCTAAATGTTTTATCAACAGTGCTGTATAGATGGATAAGTCTTGAGGCTACTGTAAAAATAAGACTGAAAACCAGAAGCAGGAGGCTTAAGTCCGAATCCTGAGAACACCAGAGAACTCCTGACCCCACGGAACATTAATAAACAGGAGCTCATCAAACACCTCCATACCTACATTGAAACCAAGCACCACCCAAGAGCCAACAAGTTCCAGAGCAAGATATACCATGCAAATTCTCCAGCAACACAGGAACATAGCCCTGAGCTTCAATATATGGGCTGACCAAAGTCACTCCAAATCCATTGACCTCTCATAACTCATTATTGGACACTTCATTGCACTCCAGAGAGAATAAGTCCAGCCCCATCCACCAGAAACCGACACAAGCTTCCCTAACCAGGAAACCTTCACAAGACACCTGTGCAACCCCACCCACAGTGAGAAAACTCCAAACTAAAGAGAACTCCACAAACTGCCGGAATACAGAAAGGCCACCCCAAACACAGCAATGTAAACAAGATGAAGAGACAGAGGAATACCCAACAGGTCCAGAAAGAATGAAGGGGTAGAGCCAAAGCATAAATAATAC
Organism: Aepyceros melampus; assembly: GCA_006408695.1. NCBI lineage: Eukaryota > Metazoa > Chordata > Mammalia > Artiodactyla > Bovidae > Aepyceros > Aepyceros melampus. The sequence goes on along the minus strand of SJXQ01002254.1, from coordinate 897 downwards.
CCAGCTGTGGATGTGACTGGTGATAGAAGCAAGGTCCAATGCTGTAAAGAGCAATATTGCATACAAACATGGAATGTCAGGTCCATGAATCAAGGCAAATTGGAAGTGGTCAAACAGGAGATGGCAAGAGTGAACATCAACATTCTGGGAATCAGTGAACTAAAATGGACTGCAATGGGTGAATTTAACTCAGATGACCATTATATCTACTACTGCAGGCAGGAATCCCTCAGAAGAAATGGAGTAGCCATCATGGTCAACAGAAGAGTCTGAAATACAGTACTTGGATGCAATTTCAAAAACGACAGAATGATCTCTGTTTGTTTCCAAGGCAAACCATTCAATATCACAGTAATCCAAGTCTATGCCCCAACCAGTAATGCTGAAGAAGCTGACGTTGAATGCTTCTATGAAGACCGACAAGATCTTTTAGAACTAACACCCAAAAAAGATGTCCTTTTCATTATAGGGGACTGGAATGCAAAAGTAGGAAGTCAAGAAACACCTGGAGTAACAGGCAAATTTGGCCTTGGAATGCAGAATGAAGCAGGGCAAAGACTAATAGAGTTTTGCTAAGAAAATGCACTGCTCATAGCAAACATCCTCTTCCAACAACACAAGAGAAGACTCTACACATAGATATCACCAGATGGTCAACACCAAAATCAAATTGATTATATTCTCTGCAGCAAAAGATGGAGAAGCTCTATACAGTCAACAAAAAGAAGACCAGGAGCTGACTGTGGCTCAGATCATGAACTCTTTATTACCAAATTCAGGCTTAAATTGAAGAAAGTAGGGAAAATCGTTAGACCATTCAGATATGACCTAAATCAAATCCCTTATGATTATACAGTGGAAGTGAGGAATAGATTTAAAGGCCTAGATCTGATAGAT
>SJXQ01002252.1:0-25989 GCA_006408695.1 Aepyceros melampus | reverse complement strand
AGAGGGGATCCCCGTGACTGAGGTCCTACTCTGTAGATTGGTGTGTCAGGAACTTAAAAGGACACCCTAGGTGGGGTCCTACTCTGTAGTTCAGTGCATCAGGCATTTGATGGGCCAGCCTCTCTATTGTTCAGCTGCTGGTGCTGGCATGTGTGGGATAGAGAAGCTATGGTGATGGTTCCACCCCCTACACATGACTCAGCAGTTTCGCCTTGCTTCCATGGCTGCCCACCTTTCCTCCACCAGCATTTCTCACCAGGATCTCCTCCCTCACATCCCCTCAATCTGTCTCTCCACAGTCAGTCAATAGCAGCCCTCACCCTGGGATTGCTCCATAATCCCTCAATTCTAGCTCCCAGCCACTGTGCCTTCCAGGAGATCAGCATTCCTGTCCAAGGTAAGTATGGCTGCAGCAAGGACTCTCTGATTCTCATTCCATTTAGGCTGCCATAGATTAGCTGTTTCACTCTCAGCCTTAAATCTTTCTCCTCTGATTCAGACAATTGCCCCACTGTGGGGATCAGACCCCTGCTTCAGTTCCCCCACCCGCTAAGGGCAGGTCCAGTCCTACTAACACTCCTGTTTTTACCCCTAGTTCCTTAGTCCTACTGAATTTTTTTTGGAGGGGGGTTCTATATATTCTTTTCTTCTGGTCCGATACTACTGTCTGCTCTCAGCTGGTGTTCTGCATGCACTTCTGTGTCTGAAGATGTATTCCTGATGTATCTGTGGAGAAAGATGTACTCCATGTCCACCTATTCTCTCTGACAATCTTTTAAATTCAAAATGTTTAAGGTACAAACCTTCCTTCCTTCTTTTCATTTTTTTTTAAATAAATTGTCCTAAAAAATTTGCAGATACATCATGAGTGTAAGACTTCTCCAATAAACTTAGATTCACTCCCCTCAGTTAAACACTAGATGTAAAACATTTGGTCCCAAAGTTTCCTTGTGATCAAAGATGATTTCTTCTATCAGTAGGACAGTTAATAGAAAGCAAGAAATATGTGAAAAAAATGCTTGATAATTTTTGCTCTAATTACAGCTGTATATAATCTGTGTATTATTTATGTTAATTTATATGATAAATTTCATCACATATTATTTTAATAGTTTTTCTGTTTTTCAAATAAAGATGTTGACTTCTTCATAGTTAATTCATATATTGACAATCCCTCAATGTACATAGCCCAATCTCTTTATCTAAAGATGTTTTTAATCACATAATTAGGGATAATAATCCCCCTGAAAACATTTTGATGAATATTTCTTGCAACTTTCATATATATAATTATTTGCTCATTTGAAATTTATCAAAAGTATATGAATTTAGTTCTACAGTACTTTCTTCAAAATAATTATGCACTTTTTAAATAATTCATGTCCATAATAATTAAGAATTTTTATTGAATATACAAAAATACAAATTACATGGTTGATATTTAGCATATCTTGTATTATAGTGCCTCAATCTTATTGCTGAGGTTCAAAGTTCAGAAGAAAATATGATAAGGTGTGAAAATATGACAAATGTCATTTTTCATTAATTTATCAAATATAAAAAAGAAATAATTTGTAAAAATCAATGCAAACTGGGAAAGAGAGAGAAAATATGTTGACAGAAACCACATTTCATAACCTAAATCTATTTAATGCCATTTTGGAGACTAATGATCAGTATTGAGACCATCAAAAGTGCTTTACTAGCCACTTTCTCAAAGCTCCCTTGACATCTTTATTCCTCACACTGTATATAGGGGGGTTCAACACAGGGGTGAAGATGGTATAGAAAGCAGAAACCACTTTGTCATGTGCCCCTAAATGGTAGGATTTGGGCCGCATGTAGATAAACATGATGGTGCCATAGAAGAGCCCCACAACAGCCAGATGGGAGGAACAGGTGGCAAAGGCTTTCTTCCTGGCTGCAGTGGACTGCATGTTGAGCACAGCAGCCAAGATGAGACTGTAGGAAGCCAGAATGAGAGACAGTGGAATCAAGAGCATCAGGATGCAACAGATGTACATGAAAAACTCAAAAATCACGGGTCAGCACAGGCAAGGTGAACAAGCGATGGCGCCTCGCAAAAAAAGTGATTGATTTCCCGAGAGTGGCAGTAAGGGAAGCTCAGAGTGGCACCAGCCTGCATCAGCCCATCCACCCCTCCCAAAAGCCAGGAGCCTGCTGTCATGTGCAAGCAGAGCTTCTGATTCATGAGGATCGGGTATCTCAAGGGGTGACATACAGCCACATAGCGGTCATAGGCCATGGCGGTTAAGAGGAAGCACTCGCCCCCTCCTAGAGTGAGAAACAGGAAGATTTGAGTACCACAGCCAGCAGGAGAGATAGACCTGTTGTGCATCAGGTAGTTGGCTGCCATTTTGGGGACAATAGTGAGAACCAGCATCATGTCCATGAGGGAGAGCTGGCTAAGCAGGAAGTACATGGGAGTGTGCAGCTGGGGATCCACCTGAATGAGCATGATCATGAAGGTGTTGCCCATCAGGGAGGTGAGGAAGGCCATGAGCACCATGGCAAAGAAGAACAGATGGGTCTGTGTGTAGTCAAAAAGTCCTAGAAGAATGAAATTTATTCCTGTGGTGTCATTTGCATTTTCTATAACTCCTGTTATTCCTGAAAGACAATGAATGATTAGGAAATGAAAACTGCTTAAAAGGAATTCCTTAAGAAAAATTGGTTCACAACAGAAAAAATGAGACTTGGAAGAAAAATTATGAGTTAAATTCTTTCACTTCACAAGATGTCTGCCTTGATATCCAATTATCCATCTCTTTGCAAATATTTTTGACCAAAATAAATTGATGTTTTATATATAGAATACTACCAATTGCATTTCTTTCTCTATATTTTGTCAGGATGCCACAGATAATTTATTCATAGTATTAGGAACTGTTATTACATAATCTCAATTTCTATGATTTTTGGACTTCATTCTTAAGGAGTTTCGGATAATGCATGTTAGTCAATACTGATGTTATAAAGTATACATCATAACTATTGAGTATTTCTCCTGTTCCTTTTTTTACTCTTACAAGAGGTCTTTTAAAAAAAAAAAAAAACCTGATTATGAATTAGATTTTTTAAATGAATTGTATACACAAAACAAAATGTCAACCTACTAAAAACTCAGTTTACTAGAGATGAAGAGAAAATGGATCAGTTTCTCCATTCTATATCTGCAAACAGCCCATGGTCTTGGTACATCAAGTTTCTAGCTACTACAGTGACTTAGCACACACACAATGATGCTGCTCAGGGTACCCATCACCTTATGTTACCGTGACCTGTTTCCCTGATTACAGGGACATTTTCTTAGTTTAGGGATGTCTCAAGAGTTAACATTCATACCTAGCATATACTTACAAACTGAATCTGCATTAGTTATATATATGCATTATAAATGGTTAAAAAATTCATGAAGGAATACAACCTAAAGGAACATAAAGAAACTGGTCTTATAGGCTTTCATAATTTGTTATCAATAATCACCTTTTAAATGTACTAAAATATTAATTTATTAACTAATTTGAATATTAACAAGCGGATTGATTACCATACTTAATTGACTGATTATATAACTATATAATCAAGTAAAATATCACTCAATTTAATTTATCACGCAAAACTCATTTGAGATACAGCACCACTACACATAAAATCTGGAGCATTTCAGTTATTTCCAAAGAGTAATTCTCCTTTCATCAAAGCTGCTAGCTTTCATTTCTGTTACATATAAGTACCTATGAGAATAGAGTTGCATATATACGCAAATAACTTTCATTCTTGTATAACATATGTCTTTTCTTTGCAAATCAGATTTTTAAAGAAAGTAATAGATTAGTGATTTCCAGGAAGTTAATGTTTGCACTTTATTCATAATGTGTGCTATGTGTGCGCTGCTCGGTCATGTTTTTTTTGTGACCCTGTGGACTGCTACTCTGTCCATGGGATTTTTCCAGTCAGAATATTGGAATGGGTTGCATTTTCTTCTCCAGAGGATCTTCCCCACCCAGGTACTGAACTATCTGCATCTTCTGCACTGCAGATAGGTTCTTTAACCACTGAGTCACAGGCAAGCCGTGTATAGGAAATCTTTTTTCTCAGTTCTTCTGTAAGTTACTTTATAAACAGTGCAACTTATATGAATGACACCATATCTTTAGTAAATATTTACATCATTTTTATTGCCTAATATATACTATCAAGTCAATTATGTCATTAAAATACACATTTGCTTTGTTAATAAAAATATCTATAAATAAGATATAATAATGTCCATATCATTATCACAGTTTGTTATTCCAATAACATGTATGATATTTATTACTTAAGGAAATTTTCAATTATGACTCCACTTTGTAACTTGTTTGCAGAGGATAGCATATTTGCCAATATTTAGTTTCTTTCTAATTTTCTCAGTCTAGTTTATGGTCCCATGCATGTGACATGAGTTTTTTCTAGTAAATAATCTAAAAGTAGCATTGTTTTTGGCTTTGAGATAACTGAATCCCTAATTTTTTAATGGCATCCACTGCTGATTTGTGCTTCAGTCGCTTTTCACATGTGATCCTGTCAGATATTGTTAGGTGCAGCTATTATGGCCAATCATAGAATAATGCAAGTTATATTTGTTTTAATTTACATGATCGTTGATATTGAGAAAAAAATATCCACTAACCTCTTGAATTACTTCTTCAAGTTCCCTTTGAACATCTTTTGTCTATGTTTCTATTGAGTTGTTTGAATTTTCCTTATAAATTTAAATAATTTCTTTTTTAAATTTTTTAAATTTATTTTATTTTTTTATTTTACTTAATAATACTGTATAGATTTTGCCATACATTGACATGAATCCGCCATGGGTGTACATGAGTTCCCAATCCTGAACCCCCTGTCCCACCCACTCCCCATATCCTCTCTCTGGGTCATCCCAGTGCACCAGCCCCAAGCATCCTGTATCCTGTATCGAACCTAGACTGTTCTTATATTTTTAGTTATGTACAGTGTTCTGATTTGTTTATATGCATGGTCAGTATTTTACCCAGCCTATTCAATACTTTATCAGTTTTGATTGTTGCATGATTTTAAACCAAGTTTACATTGAATATTACATGCATTTGAGATTCTTGTTATTATTGATTTAGTGTTATTGACCTAGATTACATTAATAGACCTTCTCATACTGGACTGTGTGAATATTGTTAGAATAAAACTGCTTATTACCGATATGTACATTGTTTGAATCTGTGATCTTGGTAAATATTAGTTTTGAAGTATCTTTTGCATCTATGCTTATTAAATATGTTAATCATATGAATTGTCTTGTTTGGAGTTCTGTTTTTAATTATATGATATGGAAAGATGGGGCTCTGACTTCATGGATTTGCTGAATTGGATGTATTTCAATATAAAATTCTTCCAATTTATCCAGTCCAGATTCAGAGCTGCTGCGGCTAAGTGGCTTCAGTCGTGTCCGACTCTGTGCGACCCCAGAGACGCCAGCCCACCAGGCTCCCCCGTCCCTGGGATTCTCCAGGCAAGAACACTGGAGTGAGTTGCCATTTCCTTCTCCAATGCATGAAAGTGAAAAGTGAAGGTGAAGTCGCTCAGTCGTGTCTGACTCTTAGCGACCCCATGGACTGCAGCCTACCAGGCTCCTCCATCCATGGGATTTTCCAGGCAAGAGTATTGGAGTGGGGTGCCATTGCCTTCTCCGAGATTCAGAGTAAACATTAGCAAAATGAATTAAAGAATACCTAAATAACAAGCAGCAAATAACAAGAAGACCCACTCCAGTGTTCTTGCCTGGAGAATCCCAAGGACGAGGGAGCCTGGTGGACTGCCATCTATGGGGTCTCACAGAGTCGGATACGACTAAAGCGACTTAGCCGCAGCAAATAACAAGAAGAAAAAATTCCAAATTCTTTTCAAAATTTAACTTAGAAGATATTTATAAGAAATGGGCATGTTACCACTACCCTCGCTGAGTCAGTCTCCTTGTTTCTAGAATCAAGAGGTTTATATTTTTCTAGACTGTCTTCCAGCACAGGATTCATTTGCTCTGTTGAGATTCACTTTGTGTTTTTTATTTGAATGAAGCTGTCAACTAATGTAACACTTAAGGACATTTTCTCAATATATTTTTTATATGATGAATTATTTTATGCATGATTTGAAAGTCTTATGTGGATTTACAATCAAAGAAAAAGTGTTTCAAAATGATAAATATTTTTTAAAAGTTCATTGTGGTAACCAAATATTTTCACTCATTCAGTCATATATTTCCAAATAAAAAGCCATGTAAAATACTCATTCTTCAAATTTAATCAGTAGTTTACTAGGAAATCTAAAGTCTAGATGTTATATGGCTCTCTAGTAATGCACAGTAAAAGTTAGAGTATAGATAGCAATATTTGTATTCCTTATCTTAAATTCAGCAGCAAGTTTTTCTTTGATTTTATGAGATAGAAATACTGAAGTAATGAGTAGCCTTCTTGAGTATGAATGCCTATGTCACTGATAAGTAGGTGGATAAATTTAGGCAGTTTATCTTAAAATATATTTAAATATCATATCAAAATGGGGTGAAATACACTGCCAATCTCTTTTATGATTATTTATTGATTACAAGAGAAAATGCACATAAATGCATAGCAAAATGTATGTCACAACACAATACCTTTATTGGCCTTAATTTTTTTTTTACTATTATTATGTTTACTAACCTTGTAATTCAAATCAATACTCATTTGATAGCAATCATATAATATAGACCTACTTTTTTTTAACATAGGAATAATTTAGGTGATACAGTATTTGAAATATTTTTTGGGTGGGACTGTCCCCTCCATGCAGCATTTATGAATTTTTGAACACAGAGAAAACACACATAACCATTATAAATTTGATTATTCTAAGGATATTGGTTCTTTACCTATTTTGAAACATTTCTCATAGGTTTACTATTAAATAGCTTATAAGAATTTTAGTATGTTATGGAAATTATCATGCATAAAATAATTTATTTACTCCTCAAGATTTTTAAATCATAGGGTAAAATAAAAGATAAAATCATATTACGTGTTGTTTCCTATCAGAAAGCATGCTTTACTCAATTGAATCAAGTCTGTATAATTCAATATGTTCAAAACGCATGATAGATTTATGAGTAAACTAGTCATCCATGTTGCTGCTCACACATTAAAAAAAAGAATAAAATCACTTGCTATTTATTTTTCCAGTTGCATAAAATCACTGGTTAATGGAACTGTAAGTTTTTGTTGTTGCTGTTGTTATTTATTATTTTTTTTTTTGATCATGCTCCATGGCATGTGGCATCTTAGTTCCCCAACCAGGGATCAAATCCACAGTCCATGCATCGGAAGAGCAGAGAAGTCCCTTAAATCTTCACCATTATCTCATTTCTCTCCACTGTAATGTGGTTTCCCCATAATTACCAAAACTTCACCCCAGCCAACTATATGTATGCTCTATGTTACACACATGCAGATTCATAAATTAGTCAGGCTTTCATAAAACCTTTTTTTTTTTTCAAAATGACCTGACATTTTGTAAAGCTGAAATAACTAATTCCACATTAGCATTCTATAGTTATGGCCACTCAGACATAACAAGGATAATAGCTGTAGAAAATATTAAACACTATGCTACCTCAATATGGATTATCTCATGGAATGTCATAATAATTAAATTAAGNTTTTTTTTTTCAAAATGACCTGACATTTTGTAAAGCTGAAATAACTAATTCCACATTAGCATTCTATAGTTATGGCCACTCAGACATAACAAGGATAATAGCTGTAGAAAATATTAAACACTATGCTACCTCAATATGGATTATCTCATGGAATGTCATAATAATTAAATTAAGTAGACACTGAGATTTTAGAGCTGCACATGAATTAAATTAAAGTTACATTTCTTTGGCTTCCCTGGTAGCTCAGACAGTAAAGAGTCTGCCTGGAGTGTGGGTGACTTGGGTTCAATACCAGGGTGGGAAAGATCTGGAGAAAGAAACGGCAACCCATTCTTGTATTCTTGCCTGGAAAATCCCATGGACACAGGAGACTAGCAGGCTACAATCCATGGGGTCTCAAAGAGTCGGACACGACTGAATGACTTGACTTTGACTTTTCACTACTTTTGTTTCCCTGAAGAATAAAGGAGAAGATATGTATCAAATGCAGAGCCACGAATCTAGAACCCAGGTTCTGGAATCTAAGTTTCCAAGCTAAATTAGGTCTCTTAGCTTTTGTCATATTTACAGTCTTGACCGTGAGAAGACAAAAACATTTAATAAACAAGTACTGCAATATATTAAATAATGGATTCTCAAGGTTATAAGCTACATTAATTATCTTTCATGTAATTAAAAAATTAATTTGAATAAAGAAACCCATTTGTCATATTCATTCTGGATGGATGCATTTTCTATGCCTAGTTTTGCTAGCAAATAAACTGCAAAGAAAGAATATGGCATAAATATTTTAAAATACATTTATAAATACATGCAAAAATGTATAACTATAGGAATATTAATTTAACCAAGGGAACACAGTAACTCCTGTCCTTTCATAGTTAAAATACAACAAAGAAACTCATCAGAAGATTCCAGATCATTCAAAACTCAATCAGAGGGAATCAAAGAAGTTATTTTAGGTTTATAAGTTAAACAGAGCTCTTTCTATTTTGTATTCTATTAATTGCAAGTTTGGTGAAGTAAGATACATTTCTCATCCCTAGCATGTGTTTCAAGCTTCTGTTTTAAAAATGCATACATGGTTATATTACATAGTTGTAAGATTAAAGGAAGTATTAAAGGTATGCTTAACTGATTACTTAAAATTATAAGTTCTCAATAAGTAGTAGTAGGCACCATTGCTTTTATGTGCTCTAAAACTGTCACTTTTCTAAAGAATACTAATAAATATAAATAGATAGTTAATTAGATGCATTCATTTAACTTAGGGCTGAAGCATGAATAAATTTCCATCTCTTGAAAAGTTCAGTCATATGCTAAGTCACTTCAGTCGTGTCCGACTCTGTGCGACCCCATAGATGGCAGCCCACCAGGCTCCCCCGTCCCTGGGATTCTCCAGGCAAGAACACTGGAGTGGGTTGCCATTTCCTTCTCCAATGCATGAAAGCGAAAGGTGAAAGTGAAGTCGCTCAGTCAGGTCCGACTTAGCGACCCCATGGACTGAAGCCTACCAGGCTCCTCCATCCATGGGATTTTCCAGGCAAGAGTACTGGAGTGGGGTGCCATTGCCTTCTCCGGTTCAGTCATATACTGCACATAATTACAGTTCAATAAATTTATGTAATATATGTCTATATAATGTATAGTCTCAGGAGAAATTAAAGAAACCCACATATGAAACAAAATATTTTTATACACTAAACCTTGGACTTAAGTTTTCTTTGATAATATGCATTACCAAATGTGATGTAGTAGAAATTAATATAGTATAAAGTTTAAAATCTCTATATCTATCTGTTTGACAGTATTGAGTAAGTACCCTAGCACTATCCTTATTGCTTAAAACCAGTGAACTTTTTCTAGATTTCATTCTAAAAGTAATATAAAATAAAATGCAAATGTCATCTATTCACAAAATATTTTTGTTTCTTTATAATACATAATGAAAAGATCTATTATAAAAGTATTAAATTGCTATTATGCAGCATAATGTAACAGAACGGTCTTAGATAGCATGTGAACTGAGACATGCAAGGCCATGTTTTATAAAATATTTATGACAAAGAGTAAAAGGGAATATTTATAATGTCATTGCATGAAATCCATGACATTGCAGTAAGTTAATTTCTTATTTTCAAATTGCTATAGATCATGTTGTAGTCCTTAACATTTTGGAAGCAAAGTAGATAAGCACATTAGAGAACACCAGCTCAAGTTTCATACATTTGTCTTGGTCTTCACACTCACCTGTGTCAGTAGTAGCCATTTTGAGGGAGATGGATGATGCTGCTTGGCTCTGGCACCTGAATCACTGTTTTGAACCTACTAATGCTTCTTCTGTTCTAATATGAAATGTCAATCACAGGGGTAAAACCTTAGGGAGTCCTGAGTTCCAGGTACTCAAATGTTAATGGGAACCTAGGAGAATACAGATGACCAAATACTTCCGCATGTAGATTATTTTCAATCTCACTATATTTGATCTAAAAAGAAAGTGTTTGTTTGACTCACCTAATCCTAAAATCATGACTTGACTATTTTGAATGGGAGATTTGTTTAACAATAGTGTTTAACAAGTGAAGAAGGCAATGGCAACCCACTCCAGTACTCTTGCCTGGAAAATCCCATGGACGGAGCAGCCTGGAAGGCTGCAGTCCATGGGGTCGCTGAGGGCCAGGCACGACTGAGCGACCTCACTTTCACTTTTCACTTTCATGCTTTGGAGAAGGAAATGGCAACTCACTCCAGTGTTCTTGCCTGGAGAATCCCAGGGACAGGGGGAGCCTGGTGGGCTGCCGCCTAAGGGGTCGCACAGAGTTGGACACGACTGAAGTGACTAAGCAAACATATTTTGAACTAAGGACATGTTGCTTTGCTCTGCTTTTCTAGATTATTTGGGCTATGTTAACTTTTTTGATGGTTCCACATAAATTTTGGAATTAGTGTGGCTTGTTGCTCAGTCATGCGAAGGCAATGGCACCCCACTCCAGTACTCTTGCCTGGAAAATCCCATGAATGGAGGAGCCTGGTAGGCTGCAGTCCATGGGGTCGCTGAGTCGGACATGACTGAGCGACTTCACTTTCACTTTTCACTTTCATGCATTGGAGAAGGAAATGGCAACCCACTCCAGTGTTCTTGCCTGGAGAATCCCAGGGACGGGGAAGCCTGGTGGGCTGCCATCTCTGGGGTCACACAGAGTCAGACATGACTGAAGTGACTTAGTAGTAGTAGTAGTTGCTCAGTCATGCAAACTCTTTGTGACCCCATGGACTGTAGCCTGCTTGGCTCCTCTGCCCATGCAAATTTTCCTAGCAAGAATACTGGAGTTAGTTGCCATTTCCTACCCCAGATGATCTTCCCAAACCAGGGATAGAATCCATATCTCTTGTGTCTCCTACATTAGCAAAAGTATTCTTTACCACTAGCAGCACCTAGGAAGCCATGAATTTTGGAATTATTTTTATTTATTGCTTTTTGTTTCTATAAGACATACTATTAGAATTTTGATAGGGAATGCACGGCAGTTATAAATAAATGGGTGTTGTGGATATAGTAGCAATTTTAATCTTTTGATTATTAAAGTCCAAATGTGGGAATTATTTTTGTATTCTATTTCTAATTTTTAAATTTGTTTTTGTTTTGCCCAGCTTCTCTGATCAATGTTNGGACGTGAGTCTGAGTGAACTCTGGGAGTTGGTGATGGACAGGGAGGCCTGGCGTGCTGCGATTCATGGGGTCGCAAAGAGTCGGACACGACTGAGTGACTGAACTGAACTGAACTGAATTTTTCAAAGTTCTTCAAAATGAAATGAAATGCTTTAAGCATATATCTTTAAATGCACTGTGTGTGTCTCTCTGTGTTTGTTTTATTCTTTTTTTTTCTTAAATGTCTTCTTCTGATCTTAGAATTCACTTGCTGAAAAACATCATCATCTACCATTTCATTATCAACTTTCCGTATCACAACCCATTCACTCACTGAGGAAAGAAACTTTGAAGCATCTTGGAATCCTTTCCCTCCTCCGTCTATTTATATTATATCACAGAATAAATGAAGCAGGCATTAGAAATGCATCAGGAGAGATGCTTAAGTTTCAACTATTATCTTGAAATGTGTAGAATGGGACTATGTATAAAGCAAATGATGTAAGATGTGAATGTAAATCCATATTATTTCAAATTGTCTTCTTGATAATTAGAAAAACTTTTGCCTGACTTTTTGTTATATCTGCTTAGAGTGTCTCTGTCTTCACCTTGAAATAGAGATGAGGAAGCACTTACATTGGGATGATGGGAAACCTCTGCGCTTCGTTTTCTTTGCTTGTTTTGTGCTTGTATTATTAGTATTCACTTCAACCCATGGCTTCTTTACAAAGATCTTCTAAAATATTTTGTCCATTGTATTAGAGTTGGTTTAGCTCCAATTAGATAACATTATGCATACACATATTTAACCCTCCACAGGTAAACTGCAAGACTAAAGGGCCAAGGAATGTGGGAGAACACCATGAGCAAGTCATTTGCTTTGTGGAACTTCTCTCTGACTCATGAATCCCTCAGGCCTTGTTTGTGACCATCTGATATATGGATCCAGGGAAGGTGCTGATGTCAACTTGTATATTAAACATTAGTGAAGCTGACTTTTAAATTTTTCTTTGGATTAAAAAAACTATCACTATAAGCTCTAATATTTTCTTAATGTACCCAATGGGGCATCTTGCACCTCCCCTTGGGATATACACCCCATTGGGGATCATTACCATGTACTGTCCTGAAATGATGACCCATAATTAACAGAACTTCACTACAGAAAGTCAGGCAAATGACAATGTACATTTTTCTCCCTCCTTCCTGTCTCAACCCTAAAGTTCTGAGTGCAGAAGAGGGAAGAGAGAGCAAAAGAGAAGGAAACTCCCTACTCTGTTCTAGACCCGTGTTGGAACTCCTCCTTGCCCTGAGAAAAGAGTTTTGAATGAACTCAAAGACTGAAAATTAGAAATCAGCATAACTGGGGAATTTTCTGGTGGTCCAGTGGCTAAGACTCTGCACTCCCAATACAGGGGAGCTGGGTTCAATCCCTGGTCAAGGAACTAGATCCCACATGCCACAAGTAAGACTCTATGCAGCCAAATAAATAAAAATAAATATTAAAAAAAGAAATCAGCATAACTGGATCTTAATTACAAAAGTGAAACTCATGGAAGAGGTTGGAAACTCTTGGGATTGGACCAGGATGTCATTGAAACAAAATGAAAAGAAAGAAAGGGAATTTCAACCTAGTAGGATGGTCATCACATTTTTAAAAATCCTAAGGAAATTATCAATATGTATGATTCTATTACCATCTTCTTAATTGTCTTGGGTTCATTTTCTGTAGGTAGTCCTTTTCCTTATATTGTTTTCTGCCTAGAGAAGTTCTTTTCAGAATCATACATATTGATAATTTCCTTAAATGTAAGTGGATTAAATGCACCAACCAAAAGACATAGACTGGGTGAGCAGATGAAAATTGTGCTTGTATGCATTTACACTTACCACATCACTCTGCATGGTCATCACATTTTTAAAAATCCTAAGGAAATTATCAATATGTATGATTCTATTACCATCTTCTTAATTGTCTTGGGTTCATTTTCTGTAGGTAGTCCTTTTCCTTATATTGTTTTCTGCCTAGAGAAGTTCTTTTCAGAATCATACATATTGATAATTTCCTTAAATGTAAGTGGATTAAATGCACCAACCAAAAGACATAGACTGGGTGAGCAGATGAAAATTGTGCTTGTATGCATTTACACTTACCACATCACTCTGCTTGACCCCCCAAAATTGTATGTAATTATTTTATATTGTTAGGCTAATCATGTTCCTGTTATGGCTAGCAATTGTTATTATCTTTTATGTTTTGTTTGGCTATTGATTGTGAAAACTGATAAACATCTTTTACTATTGTGAAAAAAAAATCCTAAGGAAATGTCATATTTTGAAATTCAGAGATATCCAGTTGTGGACAAGTCCAAAAGACAGAGAGTGAAGGAACTACAGAGAAAACTGGGCCAGGCCAATGGAAGGAGGCACGGAAGCAGTATCATTGTGGGTTGTGACACAAGCCTTCCAGATGGATCTACACGACATGGTCTTGCCAAGAGACTTGGCCAGTCTGGCATAAATGAGTGGTGTGGATCACCCAAGATCTCAAGCACAACCTCAAAGGTGAGGATATATTTGTTTGGATCTAGGCTCTGCCATTTTCACTTTAAGCATGTTGCTTAACCTCCTTAAGCCTGAGTTGCCCCAACTGTAAAAAAGGGAATGATAATAGTACTGGTCTTATAGGGTTGCTGTAAGGAGTAAATAAAGGTAAATGGGCACATAGTAAGTGCTCCAATAAATGGTAGGTAGAGTCATCATTGTTATCACCATCACCTTCTTTATCATCAGATGGTTGCTGTTGCTTCTTCTGAAAGTGAAACATTTGGCAAATTCTTTACCTGCTCTGCTGAAAATGTTCCATCTTGAAAGAAGTTATTGGCTGCCTTTCACAGAACTCCTATGTTATTACAGGTACTGTGCTAAAAGCATTTCTCACTTAATTGCCACATAACTCTCATAACTCCCACAAGATGGATTATTGCCATTGTTCAGTCGCTAAGTCATGTCAGACTCTTTGTGACCCAATAGACAGCAGCATGGACTGAACTTTACAGATAAAAACTATCACCAAGTTTTAAAGAGCTTAGCTCACCAAGTTGCTCAAGTTCACAATGCTTGTTGGAGACAGAGCCGTACTATTTCCACCAAACCACAGTGCCTCCCACTGAGCATGGACCTCGTTCTGGAGAATCTGCTAATAACATGGAAATGTCAGTAACAAAGAAAGAAAGGGACTGGGTTGACGGCAAGTTGCAATTGTCAGAAAAAGAACTAAAGGCATACTCACAAATGTACCTTGATTTTAGGGAAGTCAGATTCAAAATGTTCCAGGTTGCACTCGTGGCTGATTCATGTCAAGCATAGCAAAACGAATACAGTATTGTAAAGCAAAACAAACTAAAAAATAAAAATTAATTTAAAAAAAAGACTTCTTTCGCTTTTTTTTTTTTTTTTGAAGGTAATTTGGCTTTTTCTCTTTGGTTGCTTCTAAGACTTTGTCTCTGACTTCTGCAATTTTACTCTGATATCACTATAAGTGTTTTTGTGTGTGTGTACTTAGCCTGTATGTGGTTCCATCTGTGTGTTAATGTCTTTACTTGATTTTGGAAAATGCTCATCCATAATCTCTTCAAATATTACTTCTGCCCCAGTTGTTCTCACTCCTGTCCTTCTGGGACTTAAAGGACATTTCTATTAGGCATTTTCAATTTGTCCCACATGTCTTTTTGTTCTCTCTATTTTTTATTCTTTTTTCTTTCAGCACTACAGCTTAAGTGTTATGTATTTAACTCTCAATTCACTGATCCTGTCTTCTGCCAGGTCTGTTTTGTTGTTAAATGTTTCTAGCTAGTTCTTAATTTCAGATATTAGTTTTCTGTTCTATAATTTCCATTTGATTCTTTTTTCCAGGTTTATTGAAATATCGCTGACATAAAATATGGTGCAGGTTTAAAGTATACAATGTGATGATTTGACACATGTATATATTACAAAATGTTTACTGTGATTAGGTTAACGCATCAACCTCACACATTTACTGTTTTGTTTTCGCTGTTGTTATGGCAAGAATACTTAAGATATACTCAACTTTCAAGTATACAATACAGTATTGTTAACTATCTTCACCATGCTGTACATTATGTTCTTGGAATTCATTCATCTCATAACTGGAAGTTTGTATCTTTTCATCAATACCTTCCCATTTCTCCACCACCCCAGCCCTGGTAACCATCAATCTCATCTCTGTTTGTATGCCTTTGATGTTTATTTATTTTAAAAACTGTTTATTTATTTATTTGGCTGCACCAGGTCTCAGTTGCAGCATGTGGGATCTAGTTCCTTAATCCGGGATCAAACCTGGGCCCCTGCACTGGAATCTTATCACTGGATGACCAGCGAAGTCCCCCAACTGTATTTTTCATTTGACTATAAACTGCACGAGGAAAAGAACCCTGCCCATCATGTTTACCACCATAGTCTCAGTCCATATGGTACTCAGTTAATGTTTACTAATTGAATGAGTGAGTGGATGAAAACAAGAAGGCAAGGGGACACACATGCAAGGAAAAATACACAAGAGGGTGTCATAGTTAACTGTGAATTAACTATTATGGATTAGTTAATTATGAATTAATTAACCAATTAACTCTGTCACTGAATTACGTTAATTAATTATGTTAATTAGTTTATTAATTATGAATGAACTATTAACAAGAAGGAACTGAGACTTGCAGTAAATGTTGAAAACAAAGAAAATACACAAAAAGCCCAAAGCTAAAGCAAACAATAACAAAAAGACCTCTTAGGGAACTTATATTCAGAGAAGGAGAAGGAAGATTAAGAAAGGTATATATACCTGATGCTTAGGGCAAATGATTAAATTTGATGGATGACATAGGAAATGAATAACTCCAACTCTCACTGTGTTTATTTCTGCTTTGATTGAGGAATTGTTGGAGAAAAGAGATGTTCAGCAAGAGTGGAACTAAGGCAAAGGAGCTTAGAGGAATAGATGTGGACATTAGAACTAGACAACAGCGTGATGAATTCTGGCTCTGACATTGGCCTTGGTTAAATCACATAAATAATTCTCACAGCCTCAGTTTTTCCCATATGCAAAATGAGGATATAATTATTGTACAAGGTAAGGATTTGAATAATAAATGTTGTGTGTTTAGTGCTTAATATACCATAGAGCTTTCTCCTCAAAGAGAAGGTAGATCCCTTAAAAATTACTTGTTATTAATATAACAGTTAATTCTGGCAAAGATTGTTAAAGGAAAATGTTCTTTAGTATTTGGATAAAGAAGGGACCAACTGACATGATATGTTTATATATGATCTAATTATATTTATATATAGAGGAGGAGAAGAGGAGCAGTTCAGTTCAGTTCAGTTGCTCGTCATATCATACTCTGTGACCCCATGGCCTGCAGCACGCCAGGCTTTCCTGTCCATCACCAATTCCTGGAGCTTGCTCAAGCTCATGTCCATTGAGTCGGTGATGTGATCCAACCATCTCATCCTCTGTCATCCCCTTCTCCTCCTGCCTTCAATCTTTCCCAGCATCGGGGATTTTTCCAATGAGTCAGTTCTTCCCATCAGGTGGCCAAAGTATTGGAGCTTCAGTTTCAATATTCAGGAATGATTTCCTTTAGGACTGACTGGTTGGATCTCCTTGCAGTCCAAAGGACTCTGAAGAGTCTTCTCCAACACCACAGTTCAAAAGCATCAACTCTTTGATGTTCAGCTTTCTTTATGGTCCACTCTTATATCCATATGTGGCGATTGGAAAAGCCATAACTTTGACTAGATGGACCTTTGTCAGTAAAGTAATGTCTCTGCTTTTTAATATGCTGCCTAATTTGGTCATAGCTTTTCTTCCAAGGAGCAAGCATCTTTTAATTTCATGGCTGCAGTCACCATTTGCAGTGATTTTGGAGACCAAGAGGATATATGTACATATTTCTACATAGAGATACAGATAGCTCTTTCTTTGATAGAGTAATTTAGACAGGTTGAATTGGATTACCAAATTGATCATAAAATGACATACCGCTTCTCCAGACTTCAGCAAGGCATTTGACAAGGGTTCTTTAAGTGCAAAAATACAGGTAGACAGTTTTTTAAATTATGGTAAAATATTCTGTGATATTGTGATTAATAATAAGGAATATATATTTGGTCTTCATCTCCATCTCTAGCACAGAGCTCCTAAAACCTTTTGTATTCCCTAAGTGATGAGAACCATAAAGATATATTTTGTATGTTAATCAATAACCTCAGATGTGCAGATGACACCACTCTTATGTCAGAAAGTGAAGAGGAACTAAAGAGCCTCTTGATGAAAATGAGAGAGTGAAAAAGTTGGCTTAATACTCAACATTCAGAAAACTAAGATCATGACATCCAGTCCCATCACTTATGGCAGTTAGAGGGGAAACAATGTGACAGTCTCAGACTTTATATTTCTGGGCTCCAAAATCACTGCAGATGGTGACTGCAGCCATGAAATTAAAAGACGCTTACTCCTTGAAAGGAAAGTTATGACCAACCTAGATAGTATATTCAAAAGCAGAGACATTACTTTGCCAACAAAGTTCCATCTAGTCAAGACTATAGTTTTTCCAGTGCTCATGTATGGATGTGAGAGTCAGACTGTGAAGAAAGCTGAGCGCCAAAGAATTGATGCTTTTGAACTGTGGTGTTGGAGAAGACTCTTGAGAGTCCCTTGGACTGCAAGGAGATCCAACCAGTCAGTCTTGAAGGAAATCAGTCCTGAATATTCATTGGAAGGACTGATGCTGAAGCTGAAGCTCCAGTACTTTGGCCAGGTGATGTGAAGAACTGACTCATTGGAAAAAACCATGATGCTGGGAAAGATTGAAGGCAGGAGGAGGAAGGGATGACAGAGGATGAGAGGGTTGGATGGCATCACCGACTCAATGGGCATGAGTTTCGGCAAGCTCTGGGAGTTGGTGAGGACAGGGAAGCCTGGCATGCTGCAGTCCATGGGGTCACAAAGAATCGGACATAACTGAGCAATTGAACTGAAGTGATAAGAGCCAGAAAGGTGTCTTTTGTGTGTTAATGAGTGAATTTGGAACTCATCTAAGGATAGGGATGGGTTGTCAGGGTAACCAATTGGGATTAGAGGGTTGGAATTTTCAGTTGCACTTCTTGATTTCTGGGGAGGGGAGAGGGGCTGGAGGTTGAATAAGTCAGCAACAGCTAATGATTTAATGATTTAATCAGTCATGCATACATAATGAAACTGTCATAAAAATCCAAAAGGATGGGGTTCAGGGAGCTTCCAGGTTGGTGAACCTGTGGAGGGCTGGGACAGAGCGTGGATGCTTCATGCCCTCACCCCATACCTTGCCCTCTGCATCTCTTCCATCTGCTGTTCCTGAAGTCTATCCTGTCATAATGGGCTTTTCTGGTAATCAGCTAGCAAGGAGTCTGCCTGCAATGAGGGAGATCCGAGTTCAGTTCCTGGGTTGGAAAGATCCCTGGGGGAAGGGATAGGGTATTCATGGGCTCCAGTATTCATGGACTTCCCTGGTGGCACAGACGGTAAAGAATCCGCCTGCAATGCAGGAAACCTGGGTTTGATTCCTGGGCTGGGAAGATCCCCTGGAGGAGGGCATGGCAATCCACTCCAGTATTCTTGCCTGAAGAATCCCATGGACAGAGGAGCCTGGAGGGCTACAGTCCATGGGGTCACAAAGAGTCAGACATGACTGAGTGACTAAGCATGAGTTGGTGAACCTGTGGAGGGCTAGGACAGAGCATGGACGCTCCATGCCCTTACCCTATACCTTGCCCTCTGCATATCTTCCATCTGCTGTTCCTGAGGTCTATCCTTTCATAATACACTGGAGATATAGTAAGTAAAATGTTTCTGAGTTCATTAGCTGCTCTAGCAAATTAATCAGGAGAGTTGTAGGAACCTCTAATCTATAGCTGCTCTGTCAGAAGCGCAGGTGATAACTTGGCTCGTGACTGGTGTCTGAAGTGGGGCTGGGGGTGGGAGCTGGGGGACAGTCTTGCAGAACTTAACCCTTAACCTGTGGAATCTCATGCTATCTCAGGGTAGGTAGCATCAAAATTGAGTTGAATTATAGGACAACTTGGAGGCTTCCCAGGTGGCTCAGTGGTAAAGAATCCTCCTGCAATGCAGGAGACATAGGAGACCAGGATTCAGTCCCTGGGTCGGGAAGTAGGAAATGGCAACCCACTCTAGTATTCTTGCCTGGAAAAAGAAATGATTCCCTGGAGGAGAAAATGGCAGTCCACTCCAGTATTCCTGTCTGGAAAATTCCACGGACAGAGGAGCCTACCAGGCTGCAGTCCATGGGGTAGCAAAGAGTCAGACATGACTGAAGCGACTGAGCATGGCACAGCACAGCATAGGACAATTTACCAGAACAATTCATCTGCTGGTATCCAAGAATTGTTTGGTTGAATGTGGATAGGTCTCCACTCCACATGTTGGAAATTGTGTCCAGGAATTCAAATTATATACATAACATAAAATTTACCATTTTAAGTGTGTAATCCAGTGGCCTTAACTATATTCACAATGTTGTAAATTCATCACCTCTATCCATTCCCAGAACTTCTTTTTAGCCTCCTAATTAAAAATTCTGTATCTGTTAAATAATCACTCACATTTCCCCTTCCTCTGAGCTCCTGCTAATTTTTCTTCTTTCTCTGTCTTTATGAATTTGACCACTCTAGATACTTCTTATAAGTGGAGTCATATTTGTCCTTCTGTGTCTGGCTTATTTCATTCAGCATGTTTTTAAGGTTCCATGTTGACAGTATCAGAATTTCATTTCAAGGCTAAGTTATATTCCATTTCATGTATATGCCATGTTTTGCTTATCCATTTTTCTGTTCATGGACATTCTTATTGTTTCCAACTTTTGGCTATTGTGAACAATGTTGCTGTGAATAAGCTGTTTAAACAATTTGATGAATTAGCGACTGGTTGATACAGTTGTACTCAAAGGGTGCTGCTAAGTGATGGCACCCTTGAAGGAAGTTTCTAGTGGTTTGCCACAGGGTTCTTTTTCTGCAGCCTTCCTCTGTTCATCAGTCTTTAAAAGAAAAAAATATATATATATATAGAACATAAGACTGGCTCCTTGTGTTGCAGTAAATACAAACTTGGGGGAATGATAACGATATCATATAGAAAGATTAGAACTCAAAGAGATATTGGCAAGTTACAGATACTGAATGAATTAAGAAAGATTTTACAGGGGCAAAATATAAGGTCATATATTTGAGTTCAAAAAACCAACTGCATAAGTACAGTTTAGGCATGTTGTCTGTTTGAAAGCATAAGCTTAATGTGTGCCGATAATATAAATTGTTCCCTCCAAACATTCAACTGATGCTAGGCTACGTTCAAGAAAATATAATATCTAAAAGGGAGATCATAGCCATACTTACTTTGTGCCACACCTAAGGTATTGGTGTCAGTTGTGAGCAACACTCTTTAGAATGCAGAATAGTTTGATGTGGGCTTTACTGTCTCAACTGCCCTACCCCACATTCCAGTTTTGTCACTTTTAATTCAGTTTGTCACTTTTCATTTATTTTTAGTTTTGTGGCATTGAGCAAGTTACTTAACTTCTGTGTTTCTTCAACTGTCGGATAAAGATAATAATAAGGATATTGTGAAAATTAAATGAAGAAACACATAGTAAGTACTCCATGAATATTAATTTTTAAAATGATTTGGTCAAAACAGAGTATTAATATAGTCAAAGAAAAGGAACCACTTATCTTTTAAACTCACAAATATTTATTAAGCTTCTCCACGGTTATAGGAGGAACATTTGAAGAAACTAGGTATGTTCAGCCTAGAGAAGACATAACATGTGGGGTATGAGAGCTGTCTTTAAATCTTTGAAGGACTGTCACATGGAAGAGGCATTAGACCTTTTTTTTGAATGGCCCCCTGGAGTAGAACTAAAACCAGTGGGTGGAAGCTACAGATTTTGGATCAATGTAAGGAAGATGAAATTCTCTGCCTTCTGAGATAATGAGTTAACTGTCATTGCAAATATCCAAGCAGAAGCTAGACAAAGATTTGGCAAGGTACTGTAAAGGAGCTTCTAGTATCACATGGGTGATTTGAGTACATGACCTTTAATGTTCATTAATCCTTCCAGATCTGAAGAGTCTATGATGATATGAAAACACTTTTACTCTTTCTTAACTGTGGGATTGTATAAGGTCTGCACACCTTCTACCTGCTTCCAATTTTTTTTTGTCAAGTCACATTTGGACCTAAATAGAATGACTTGAAGTCAAATGTAGGTCAACCTGGGAAATCTTAGTGGTTTATTTTTCAGCTACCTAGTTTACAAGTGATTCTTTTGGAACCACATCACTCAGAGTCCCCAACCACTACCCCAACTCCTGTTTGGAATTACAGAGAAAAAATGGTAACCCAGACTCCTGGGATACAGAGGCTGAGGGAAGTCTGATGAATTTTAAAGAAACTATTGAAATGTTCCTAAGTGCTTACTAGAATAAGTGTCATTTAGTGGAAGTGTGGGGAAGATGTATATTTAAATTTTCAACCATAGATTCAGGAATATCATCTGAGAACAACTGAGGTTTGGTAGAGTTTTCTGAAGAGTTGAGAATGAAAAATAAAGCTTGTTATTTTTATAGACTAGAGTTTAGGAATTCATAAACTGTAACTGTTGTCATAAGAAAATTTGAATCAGGAAAGTTTGACTTAGCAAGTGGCTCAAACATGCTCTTTATTTGTCATCTAAATTAAAATGTGAAACAGGATGAACTAAAACAGAAAGCTACATAGAAAAATGTATTATGCATTATTTTTCATTACCTCCTAAATAGATAAGGATGAGCTAGAGAAAAAAGGCTTTTTCTCTAGGTAAATCTACTAATTAAATGAATAAATTGTAAGAAGACCTTGTCATTTAGAGGAGGCAACTAGCATTTATCCATAAAATACATAAATGACCAGGCAATTTACATGAATCTGTGACATGATTCGTCTGACACACATTAAAAAAAGAGGTTGATAAGTACATTTAAAAATTTCACAACCAGTTTTGTTGGCACTTTGAGATAGTATCTTAAAAAATACAGAGAAAAAATTTGAAATGTAAGCCAACAATACAGACTTTATTTCCATTTCTGGATTAAATACTAATGGATAGTATCAATAATTCTGGAGCCCATAGAAGCATATACTGGTTTGGCTACACTCATCTTTATTTATAAGTTAATTGCTTTTCAAGTGACAACAAAAATCTTAGCAGATTTTGTTTGTGGGACTTTTTTTCTCACAGTAATTATTTTCTTACCAAAAGATAATTCATTTTCAAGAGGCTGCTCAGGGAAAAGTTAAAAATAGAACATATACCATAGTAGGTGTCAAAAGCACTCTACAGTTCATGAACTACATTGATATCTCATAAATCTATTTTTTAATAGCTACAGAGAATAACTATTGGAATTCAGTAAGTAATAAAATCATGCTTATAAAACCAAGTCAAGGTACACTAGAACTGTGCCACAAAATAACTAATACCATCTGATATACTTGTGTAGCACCTCACTGTGTACAAAAGCATGTTCACACCCCTTCTCATTTGAATAAATTCATAACAGTTCTATGAATAGACAATATTATCCAGATCTTGCAGATGAGGAAACTGATATTTAAAGACTGTAATTGATTTGCCCAAGGTCTTACAATGAGAAAAGGCAGTTCTAGGACTCAAACTTAAGATGGCTGGCTCTGTGCTCCAGAGCAGTCATCTTTTATCTCCTGAAGGATACATTCAGAAGTGACAACTTGTTGCTCCATTAGTAACTAAACCACTCTAATTAAAAGCCCAAAATACAAAGCATTTCTTATGTTGTTTCTTTCCTTTGGGAAGAATTACAGCAAGTGTTACAAGTTTTAAATATTCTGACAATGTTGAGACTTCCAAGAAAGCGTATGAATATGTAACATCAGAATAGATACGTTAAGTGATTGTTTCATCTGGGTACCTGAATTAGACCCAAAGCTCTGTTTATTTTTCTTTCTTGTAAAGAAGCAATATACCAGAACTGTATGCTTGGGTCACTCAGATATTGGGTATCTACAGCGTACTGGTCACTCTATGTACACAACCCCATGAGTAACATAACTATTACTCTTATTTTAGAGATCAAGTATCCCAGTTTCACAGAGATTAAATAACTTGATTGAGACCACATAGTTAATAACTGAAAAAGCTGGGATTTAAACACAGATGCTCTGACTTCAAAACTCATTCTATTAATCAAAACTACATTACTTCTAACATAAAAGAAGTATGAAACCATATATGACTTCAAAAAGAAAAGGATATTTTAAAGGTTAAAAAAAGAATAAAAGCAGGAACACAAATTCCGGGTTACTTTGAAAACTTTTTAAGATCATTTCTTTTAATTTTTATTGGAGTATATAGTTGATTTACAATGCTATGTTAGTTTTAGGTGTACTGCAAAGTGAATCAGTTATACATAACATATACACACCCTTTTTTAGATTCTTTTCCCATTTGGGCCTTTATAGACTATTGCGTAGAGTTC
Source organism: Aepyceros melampus (assembly GCA_006408695.1). Classification (NCBI taxonomy): domain Eukaryota; kingdom Metazoa; phylum Chordata; class Mammalia; order Artiodactyla; family Bovidae; genus Aepyceros; species Aepyceros melampus. Next base: position 1,978 of record SJXQ01002252.1, on the reverse strand, counting down.
CCTGTGCTATACAGTAAGTCTTTATTCAGTTATCTGTTTCAAATATAGTAATGCATATATGTCAATCCCAATCTTGGATCATTTCTTAAAAAAAAAAATTTTGGCACACCCTGTGGCATATGGGATCTTACTTCCCTGACCAGGGATCAAACTCTCATTTCCTGCATTGGAAAAGGGGGTCTTAAGCACTGGACCACTGGGGAAGTCCCTGGGATCATTTCTTAATAAGCAGTTATATAGGTATCTCTCATTTTCTCTGTATAAATAATAATCTCTAGTAGAATAAAACCGATCTGTATGTGCAATATATACATATACAGATATACATTGAATACTTTCTAGTCTATGTTCCAATTTTTTTCTTGGTTTTGAAGAAATTATGAGTACACACTGATACTTCTAACTCCATTCCAACTCTACAAGTTATCTCCTGCTGGTGACCATTTTAAAATTTTTATCTCCCTTCTTCCAGCAAGAAGTCTGATTTCCAACAATATTAACATATTTTCTTATTTCTGAATAAAATAGTTTCAGAATTACTGTATTCATACTACCATATAAAACAAATTTACTTAAATGGATTGAAGATCTGTATGCAGTTCTTTTTTATCCCTAGTCAGAGAATACACAGATCGAGTACTTTGTTTGAAAGTTATTTGGATTAGTTATTTTCCATGTGGTGATGTTATTCATTTGAAATACAATTGGGTTCATTTGTTTCTGTTTGCATTAAGTTTTAAGTTTCTTCTTCCCTCCTGTTGATTCAATTTTATTTTTGAAAATGTAGAACATTTGGCACAATTTCAAAAGCTAAAACTGCAAAAATGTATCCTCAGAGAAGTGTGACTCCCTTTCCATCCTTTCCAACATGCCCCTGCCCTCTCCTCCCTGAAAAAGAACCTTAGCCATAACAATAATTTGTCACTTTCCAAACCTCAGTCCTACCTGATAAAATATCTTCCTTGGGAGGAAGCTATTAGAAAAAAAATGTCTAAAAACTCTTTTCAGGGGGACCAAAAAAGAAAAAAACAAAGTTAAAAAACACTGGTCTATTCTCCATCTTCATAATTTTGTCATTTTTATCATGTTAAATAAATTGAATCATACAGTATGTAACCTTCTGAGACTGGATTTTTATCACTCAACATAATGTCTTCCAGACCCATTCAAGTCATTGTGTATATGAGAAGTTCTTTCCTTTATATTGCTATGTAGTGTTTCATGGCATGAATATATCAGTTTGCTTATTCATTCATCCACTGAGGGTCTCTTGGATAGTTTCTACTTTTTAGAGATGGTGATTGAAGCCTCTATAAACATTTGCATATGGGGTTTTGTGTGAATATAAAGTTTTATTTCTTTGGAATAAATAGCAGGCATACAGTTGCTGGGATGCATGGCAAGAAACTGACAAACTATTCCTAGAATGTCTGTACCATTTTAGATTCCCACCAGCAATGTATGAGAGATCCAGTTTCTCCACATCTTCACCAGCATTTGCTAGCATCAGTATTTTTCATTTTAGCTATTTTCGTGAAAGTGAAAGTGTTAGTCACTCGGTCGTGTCTGACTCTTTACGACCCCATGGACTGTAGCCCACCAGGCTCCTCTGTCCATGGAATTCTCCAGGCAAGAATACTGGAGGGGGTTGCTATTCCATTATCCAGGGGATTTTCCCAACCCAGGGATCAAACCTTGGTCTCCTGCATTTTCTGGCAGATTCTTAACCATCTGAGCCACTGGGAAAGCCCAGGTGTGTATTAATATCTCATTGTGGTTTCAATTTACATTTCTCTAGTGGCTAATGATGTTGAACATCTTTTCATGTGCTTATTTGTAGTCTTTCAGCACTTAGATCTTGTACATGTTTTGTTAACATTTTACCTAATTATTTTATTTAGCTTCTTGATGAAAGTGAAAGAGGAGAGTGAAAAAGTTGGCTTAAAGCTCAACATTCAGAAAACTAAGATCATGGCAT
>SJXQ01002251.1:171955-308961 GCA_006408695.1 Aepyceros melampus | reverse complement strand
GAGGAAATAAGATCAAAGAGGGCAAAATGGAAATAAGTATATAGGGCAAAGTTGAATTCATTAATATTATTCTTTATGAGTCATAGTAGCGATGTTTAGATTATATGAGAAATGTACAATATTTCAAAGTTGGCTACTGAAAGTGAAAAAAAATCTGTCTTGCGTTTTAAAGTAAACAAAATTTCCCTTAAATAACAACATGCCACTGAGGAATCTTGGTATTTTCGTGTTTTTAACCCAAAAACAATCTGCTTTCATACATACTCCACACACAATACCGATTATTCATCATGCTTTTCTCTAAAAAGACTTGCACAGAAGGCTAAGTAGTGTTCGGCTTATTCCTTTTTAATGTATGATATTTTGAAATACAATTATTAATTCAAAGTTGGCTACTGAAAGTGAAAAAAAATCTGTCTTGCGTTTTAAAGTAAACAAAATTTCCCTTAAATAACAACATGCCACTGAGGAATCTTGGTATTTTCGTGTTTTTAACCCAAAAACAATCTGCTTTCATACATACTCCACACACAATACCGATTATTCATCATGCTTTTCTCTAAAAAGACTTGCACAGAAGGCTAAGTAGTGTTCGGCTTATTCCTTTTTAATGTATGATATTTTGAAATACAATTATTAAACTTCAGAGTTGAAAGAAAATGTAGTGATCATTCAATATCCTTTTATTGATAAGAGAATATTACTCTTTGGAAGAATTGTATGATTGAGATCATGTTGCTCATTGGTTCCCAAGCTGAGAACAGAATCCAGGACTCCGGTCAGTTGTTCCTTCTCCTTTCCCACCCATCCCTGCAGTCAGTTTGGAGATAACAGGAAAGAAACCCATGGATGATCTCAGGAAACAAGAGCCACGTATGGAAATCCTCCCGCACATACACAGCAGTTGTGGAGTGCCCACCTTGCAAACAGCTGTCCTGCACACAAGATATTAATATTCCTTCAAATATCGCTTGCAAAGCAACTAAGAAATCTGTGAATATATTAAGGTTGGCATTAAATTCTCAGAGATAGTCAATTCAGAAAAAAAAAAATTGGGGAAAAAAATTAAAATCTTTCCTTATGTCATACCCTACATACAATGTTTCTTAAATTTACTGTGCATATAAATCACCTGGGAATTTTGCAATGCAGAATGTGATTCAGCAGATGCAGGCCAGGTACTGGGAGCTGGCATTTCTAAGAAGCTCCAAAGTGATGATGTGCTATGGTCCAAGGACACACTGTGAACAGCGAGCTCAAGAATGTATGTAGATTCTAATGTCTTTGGTGTCCGGGGAGTGCTCAGACACACAGGCACCACACCCCCCTCTCAAGGACCATAATGCTTGTTATCTCCAGTGCTGCTCTGGCCTGTAGTTCTATTCTGCTTTAATAGATACAGGTTCTTCCATACAATTAGAAAAATATTTTTGAGAGAAGGGATGTCTCATATTTCCTGACTGTCCAATGTCAAACAAATATTGCTCCTATGGCAAATAGATGGGGAAACAGTAGAAATAGTGGCTGACTTTATTTTGGGGGGCTCCAAAATCACTGCAGATGATGATTGCAGCCATGAAATTAAAAGACGCTTACTCCTAGGAAGGAAAGTTATGAACAACCTAGATAGCATATTAAAAAGCAGAGACGTTACTTTGTCAACGAAGGTCTGTTTAGTCAAGGCTATGGTTTTTCCAGTGGTCATGTATGGATGTGAGAGTTAGACTATAAAGAAAGCTGAGCACAGAAGAATTGATGCTTTTGAACTGTGGTGTTGGAGAAGACTCTTGAAGAGTCCTTGGACTGCAAGGAGATCCAACCAGTTCATCCTAAAGGAGATCAGTCCTGGGTGTTCATTCGAAGGACTGATGTTGAAGCTGAAACTCCAATACTTTGGCTACCTGATGCGAAGAGCTGACTCATTTGAAAAGACCCTGATGCTGGGAGGGATTGGGAGCAGGAGGAGAAGGGGACGACTGAGGATGAGATGGCTGGATGGCATCATGGACTCAATGGACGTGAGTCTGAGTGAACTCCAGGAGTTGGTGATGGACAGGGAGGCCTGGCATGCTGCGGTTCATGGGGTCGCAAAGAGTCAGACACAACTGAGCGACTGAACTGAACTGAGACTTGTTTATGACTGATTATAATGTTAAGGGGAAAAAAATATTTGGATGAAAACCTGGACTTAAAGAAGGAAGTACTTTTCAAACACTGGTTCTTGGCCATAATTTGAATCATTTTGTAAGCTAGCCATGTTGTATCTGCTATGACATTAGAATCATGTCATATTGTAAAATATGTGAGTTGGCTCATCACATGCATTAATCTATGGCATAATAGTGCTTTACTTATTTTGAAAGAGAAATACTTAGTAATTCCATTTGCAATTTCATTCCTATCTAAAACTGGAAATGTAGATCATGATTGACTACATGCAAAAAATGTTTTGCATGTGATAATAATTCTTAGGAAAAAAAAAAGCTAGACATCAATTCATTTCAAACTATTTTGGAAATGTATACCAAAAGACAAAACACATAGTTTTTAAAAATTTTATCTCTCAATTATTAATAAATCAATATTTGTGGATAATATACACTAAATTTAGAATAAATAAGGAGTTTCTTTTTGGAAGGAGGTAGATTTTTCCAGTGAAACTATTTAAGGCAGGGAGAACACCTTCATATTTCTCTGACACAGCCTGATACAAAGAGAGTGAAACTTGAAAAATTTATTTTAATGATTCATCAGGTTTTCCAATGTCTCATTTTCTAATATCCAAATATTCTCTTTTGGAATGCATAAAATATCCTCATTCATAGAAATTTTGTCTTCTGTAATTTGTAAATGGCCTAATTCTTCTGTGTGCTGATTTGTCAGTGTTTTTGATTATGATTCTAATAATTCTTCCTATAAATTTCAGTGTATGAAATTATGGTGTTTTGCTCGAAATACATGATATTCCCAGCTCAAATGCAAGGAAATTTATTAGCATACATACCTGGATCTTGAGTGTGCTCCAGGTACGTGTCAGGTGTTTAATGATGCTATCAAGAACTCATGTGTTCTTTTGGTCTTTCAATCTGACCTCCATATCCTAGGTATCATTCAAAGGCTGGCCCACTTGCAGTTGCAAGTTAGTTTCCAAAGGTATTTGAGGATTATTTACTGATTTCCATACAAAGAGAAATGAAAACATGTGAAAGAGAAAAACTGTATTTCTCTCAAAGCCTAAGACTGAAATCATTCTCTTCTCTTGAAAATATAACTTAAGTCAAAGTTTCACTCTAGTTCAACAATAGCTAAAAAAGGAGATGCCAGGTACTTGGATAGCCTGGCTGGGGTACCTTCCAGAGAGAATTTGTGTGGGTGTCTGAAAAAAAAAAGAGAGAGAGAAATCAGAACTCAGTTTCAAAGAAGTAAGGCAATGTGGTATTATTCCAAGGTACAGTGGGCTTCCCTGGTGGCTCAGAGGTTAAAGCGTATGCCCACAGTGCAGAAGACCCGGGTTCGATCCCTGGGTCGGGAAGATCCCCTGGAGAAGGAAATGGCAACCACTCCAGTACTCTTGCCTGGAGAATCCCATGGAGGGAGGAGCCTGGTAGGCTACAGTCCATGGGGCCGCAAAGAGTTGTACATGACTGAACGACTAATTACTAAGTACAGTGATTTCATAAAATCTGGCACCTTTTATAAGATTCAAGTTCATATAACATACCTTTGTCCTGCCTTTGGTTTGTACTGTCTTCTGCAAATCAGTTAAAAGTAGTCAATAGAGAAATAATGAATAGAAAATCGGTGCCAAGAATGGAGGGTAGGGACTAATTTTGCAAGTGATCATTTCATTAACACAGATTTTTCAGTTATAAGAACTTTGCCATCTTACCAATCTTCCAACACAGGAAAAAAAATACTTCTTTATCAAGACCCTCCTACATTTTAGATGTATTATGTGCTTGTGGTTTATCCATTCCAAAGGAAAATACACTAGCAATGTGTACTGCGTGTCAATAAATAATGCAGAAATTGACAATCCAAGGTACTCATCTACATTTGAGCTTCTGAAATAATGGAAAAAATTTTTTTCACACATAGAAAGGGAATGAATTGGGCACTGTCTATGACAGTAGAGCTTCTGGGAATCAATGAAGGATGTTAGGTTGCTGGAAAAAGCTCTGTCCTTGGTATTTCTCACTGGCCCAGGAAACTACACACATGGTACTGGGTGACAAAACTTATTCAAGTTTGTAGGGGAACTATATTATACCTGTTTCTTATTTGGGTGACTTCAGTTTTTCTGAATTCTCATTTGATATGCATCATTTTTGAACCCTTGTAAAAATGAATCATGTTCTAGAAGATTTCTTTTGTATCTTGCAGTTCGAGAGCTATGTTGAACTGATGAACAAAGATAGTGGGGAAAAATTGGCTTTTTAAATATACATTGAGGTCTGAATCTATGAAAGAAGATGACCCTCAGAAACGATATATTGTTTTTCAAGGGTAACAATCAGAAAGGTGAATGTCAGTGGTGACAGGTACAAGGCAGGGACATCAACCAGCAGCATGCCTTTGTCTTGATCACAAACTAACAAGCACCAGGTAAGGACTAAGGAATGTGAGACTCTGACAAGTAACTTTACATATAACTGAAGAGAGTGTAAATGAATGTCAAACTGTTATATCAAAAGAAAAGAATCTCTAGAGCCTGGTGACTAAGGCAACAAGTACTGAGGTTCAGAATAAAAGAATTGTGGAAATACTCTTCTAGTATGCCTAGCAACATATTCTGCCTTTGTTTTTGACTGTTTGTTTACTTTATCCTTTATCCTTTACTTTATCCTTTATCCTTTACTTTATCCTTTAGCTTTTTATGAATAGAACCACGTAGGGCATGTTGCCTTTAGGAAGAGATTGTGGGGGATAGAGGTGAGGTTTATCAACTAGTCAGTAAAAATATTGATCTGCTCCCTTGGTACCAGGAATTGGGCTGAATTGTGTGAAACAACTGAAGTTGACTTTATGTTAGATGTTTTGTGATGCTATGGGAAAGGATTAAAATGCTGCTCTCTCATTTCCCACAAGGTGTTTTTAAAAATATTATTGTTATAGCCAATTTATTTATTTTTAAATTTATTTATTTTAATTGGAGGCTAATTACTTTACAATATTGTGGTGGGTTTTGCCATACATGGATGTGAATCAGCCACTGGTGTACATGTGTCCCCCATCCTGGAACCCCCTCTCCCCTCCCTCCCCATCTCATCCTTCTAGGTTGTCCCAGTGCACCAGCTTTGAGTGCCCTGTTTCATGCATTGAACTTGGACTGGTCATCTATTTCACATATGGTAATTTACATGATTCAATGCTATTCTCTCAAATCATCCCACCCTCATCTTCTCCCACATAGTTGAAAAGTCTGTTCTTGATATTTGTGTCTCTTTTGCTGTCTTGCATATAGGGTCACCATTACCATCTTTCTAAATTTGATATATATGCATTAATATAGTATAATGGTGTTTTTCTTTATGACTTACTTCACTCTATGTAATAGGCTCCACATTCATCCACCTCATTAGAACTGACTCAAATGTGTTCTTTTAATAGCTGAGTGATATTCCATTGTGTATATGTAACCACAGCTTTCTTATCCATTCATCTGTCGATGGACATCTAGGTTGCTTCCATGTCCTAGATATTGTAAACAGTGCTGCAATGAAAATTGGGGTACACGTGTCTCAATTGAAGAAAGTAGGGAAAACCGCTAGACCATTCAGGTATGACCTAAATCAAATCCCTTATGATTATACAGTGGAAGTGAGAAATAGATTTAAGGGTTTAGATCTGATAGACAGAGTGCCTGATGAATTATGGAATGAGGTTTGTGACATTGTACAGGAGACAGAGATCAAGACCATCCCCATGGAAAAGAAATGCAAAAAGCAAAATGGCCATCTGGGGAGGCCTTACAAATAGCTGTGAAAAGAAGAGAGGTGAAAAGCAAAGGAGAAAAGGAAAGATATAAGCATCTGAATGCAGAGTTCCAAAGAATAGCAAGAAGAGATAAGAAAGCCTTCTTCAGCGATCAATGCAAAGAAATAGAGGAAAACAAGAGAATGGGAAAGACTAGAGATCTCTTCAAGAAAATTAGAGATACCAAGGGAACATTTCATGCAAGATGGGCTCGATAAAGGACAGAAATGGTCTGGACCTAACAGAAGCAGAAGATATTAAGAAGAGGTGGCAAGAATACACAGAAGAACTATACAAAAAAGATCTTCATGACCCAGATAATCATGATGATATGATCACTAATCTAGAGCCAGACATCCTGGAATGTGAAGTCAAGTGGGCCTTAGAGAGCATCACTACGAACAAAGTTAGTGGAGGTGATGGAATTCCAGTTGAACTGTTTCAAATCCTGGAAGATGATGCTGTGAAAGTGCTGCACTCAATATGCCAGCAAATCTGGAAAACTCGGTAGTGGCCACAGGACTGGAAAAGGTCAGTTTTCATCCCAATTCCAAAGAAAGGCAATGCCAAAGAATGCTCAAACTACCACACAATTGCACTCATCTCACTATAGCATATTCAAAAGCAGAGACATTACTTTGCTGACTAAGGTCCATCTAGTCAAGGCTATGGTTTTTCCTGTGGTCATGTATGGATGTGAGAGTTGGACTGTGAAGAAGGCTGAGCACAGAAGAATTGATGCTTTTGAACTGTGGTGTTGGAGAAGACTCTTGAGAGTCCCTTGGACTGCAAGGAGATCCAACCAGTCCATTCTGAAGGAGATCAACCCTGGGATTTCTTTGGAAGGAATGATGCTAAAACTGAAGCTCCAGTACTTTGGCCACCTCATGTGAAGAGTTGACTCATTGGAAAAGACCCTGATGCTGGGAGGGATTGGGGGCAGGAGGAGAAGGGGATGACCGAGGATGAGATGGCTGGATGGCATCACGGACTCAATGGACGTGAGTCTGAGTGAACTCCGGGAGTTGGTGATGGACAGGGAGGCCTGACGTGCTGCGATTCATGGGGTCACAAAGAGTCGGACACGACTGAGCGACTGAAATGAACTGAACTGAACTGATAATGAGTGAGGTTGAGCATCTTTTCATGTGTTTGTTAGCCATCTGTATGTCTTTTTTGGAGAAATGTCTGCTTAGTTGTTTGGCCCATTTTTTGATTAGGTATTTATTTTTCTGGTATTGAGCTGCTTGTATATTTTTGAGATTCATTCTTGTCAGTTGCTTCATTTGCTATTATTTTCTCCCATTCTGAAGGCTGTCTTTTCACCTTGCTTATAGTTTCCTTTGTTATGCAAAAGCTTTTAAGTTTAATTAGATTCCATTTGTTTATTTTTGCTTTTATCTCCATACTCTGGGAGCTGGGTCATAGAGGATCCTCCTGTGATTTATGTCAGAGAGCGTTTTGCCTATGTTTTCCTCTGGGAGTTTTACAGTTTCTGGTCTTACATTAGATCTTTAATCTATTTGGAGTTTATTTTTGTGTATGATGTTAGAAAGTGTTCTAGTTTCATTCTTTTACAGATGGTTGACCTGTTTTCCTAGCACCACTTGCTAAAGAGATTGTCTTTTCTCCATTGTATATTTTTGCCTCCTTTGTCAAAGATAAGGTGTCCATAGGTGCGTGGATTTATCTCTGGACTTTCTATTTTGTTCCATGGATCTATATTTCTGTCTTTTGTGCCAGTACCATACTGTCTTGATGACTGTGGCTTTGTAGTGGAGCCTGAAGTCAGGCAGGTTGATTCCTCCAGTTCCATTCTTCTTTCTCAAGATTACTTTGGCTATTCGAGGTTTTCTTGTATTTTCATACAAATGTGAAATTATTTGTTCTAGTTCTATGAAAAATACCATTGGTAGCTTGATAGGGATTGCATTGAATCTGTAGATTGCTTTGAGCAGTGTACTCATTTTCACTGTTTTGATTCTTCTGATCCATTAACATGGTATATTTCTCCATCTATTTGTGTCATCTTTGATTTGTTTCATCAGTGCTTTATAGTTTTCTATTTAAAGATCTTTGGTTTCATTATATACATTTATTCCTAAGTATTTTATTCTTTTCATCACAATGGTGAATAGGATTCTTTCTGTTTTCTCATTGTTAGTGTATAGGAATGCAAAAGGTTTCTGCATATTAATTTTATATCCTGTAACTTAACTATATTCATTGATTAGCTCTAGTAATTTCTGGTTGTGTCTTTAGGATTTTCTACATAAAAGATCATGTCATCTGCAAACTGTGAGAGTTTTACTTCTTTTCCAATCTGGATTCCTTTTATTTCTTTTTCTTCTCTGATGCTGTGGCTAAAACTTTCAAAACTATGTTGAATAGTGAGAGTGAACACCCTTGTCTTTTTCCTGACAAGAGAAAATGCTGTCAATTTTTAGCCGTTGAGGATAATGTTTGCTGTGGGTTTATCATATATGGCTTTTATCATGTTGAAATATGTTCCTTCTATGCCTGCTTTTTGGAGAGTTTTTATCATAAATGGGTGCCAAATTTTGTCAAAGACTTTATTTGCATCTATTGAGATAATCATACAGTTTTACCTTTCAATTTGTTAATATGGTGTATCACATTGGTTGATTTGCAAATATTGAAGAATCTTTGTATCCCTTGGATAAAGCCCATTTCGTCATGATGTATGACCTTTTTAATATGTTGTTGGACTCTGCTTGCTAGAATTTGTTAAGGATTTTTGCATCTATGTTCATCAGTGATACCGGCCTGTTGCTTTCTTTTTTTGTGGCATCTTTGTCTGGTTTAGGCATTAGGGTGATGGTGGCCTTATAAAATGAGTTTGGGTGTTTACCTTCCTCTGCAATTTTCTGGAAGAGTTTGAGTAGGATAGCTGTTAGCTCTTCTCTAAATTTTTGGTAGAATTCCCCTGTGAAGCCATCTGGTCCTGGGCTTTTGTTTGTTGGAAGATTTTTTATTACAGTTTTGATATCTGTGCTTCTGATGGTTCTGTTAAGATTTTCTATTTCCTCCTGGTTTTGGAAGGTTATACTTTTCTAAGAATTAGTCCATTTCTTCCAAGTTGTCCATTTGATTGGCATATAGTTGCTTACAGTAGTCTCTTATGATCCTTTGTATTTCTGTGTTGTCTCTTGTGATTTCTCCATTTTCATTTCTAATTCTGTTGATTTGATTCTTCTCCCTTTTTTTCTTGATAACTCTGGCTAATGGTTTGTCTATTTTATTTACTTTTCAAAGAACCAGCTTTTAGTTTTGTTGATTTTTTTCTATAGCCTCCTTTGTTTCTTTTTCATTTATTTCTGCTCTAATTTTTATGATTTCTTTCCTTCTACTAACCCTAGGGTTCTTCATTTCTTCTTTTTATAGTTGCTTTAGGTGTAAAGTTAGGCTAGTTATTTGATTTTTTCTAAGCTTATATTCTATGAACCTTCCCCTTAGCACTGCTTTTACTGAGTCCCATAGGTTTTGGGTTGTTGTGTTTTCATTTTCACTTGTTTCTATGCATATTTTGATTTCTTCTGTGATTTGTTGGTTATTCAGAAGTCTGTTGTTCAGCCTCTATATGTATGTATTTTTAATAGTTTTTTTTTTCCTATAGTTGACATCTAATGTACTGCATTGTGATCAGAAAACATGCTTGAAATGATTTCAGTTTTTCTGAATTTATCAAAGTTAGATTTATGGCCCAAGATATGATATATCCTGGAGAATGTTTCATGTACACTTGAGAAAAAGATGAAATTCATTGTTTTGGAGTGAAAGGTCCTATAGATATCAATTAGGTCTAACTGGTCCAGTGTATTATTTAAAGTTTGTGTTCCCTGATAATTTTCTCTTTGGTTGATCTATCCATAGGTGTGAGTGGAGTATTAAAGTCTCCCACTATTATTGTGTTACTGTTATTTCCCCTTTCATACTTGTTAGCATTTGTCTTATGTATTGAGGTGTTTCTACGTTGTTTGCATATATATTTGTAATTATTATATCTTCTTCTTGGATTGATCCTTTGATCATTATGTAGTGTCCTTTGTCTCTTTTCATGTCTTTATTTCAATACTGATATGAGTATTGCTACTCCTGCTTTCTTTTGGTCTGTTTGATGAAATATCTTTTTCCAGCCCTTCACTTTCAGTCTGTACGTGTCCCTTGGTTTGAGGTGGGTCTCTTGTAGACAGCATACATAGGGGTCTTGTTTTTGTATCCATTCAGTCAGTCTTTGTCTTTTCGTTGGGGCATTCAACCCATTTACTTTCAGGTAATTATTGATAAGTATGATGCTGTTGCCATTTACTTGTTATTTTGGGGGTGAGTTTATAAACCATTTTGGTGTTTCCTGTCTAGAGAAGATCCTTTAGCATTTGTTGAAGAGCTGGTTTGGTGGTGCTAAATTCTCTCAGCTTTTGCTCATCTGTAAAGCTTTTGATTTCTCCTTCATATTTGAATGAGATTCTTGCTGGGTATAGTAATCTGAGTTGTAGGTTTTTTTTTTTCTTTCATCACTTTAAGTATGTCCTGCCATTCCCTTCTGGCCTGAAGAGTTTCTATTGAAAGGTCAGCTGTTACCCTTATGGGGATCCCCTTGGGTTATCCCCCTGTGTTATTTGTTGCATTTTCCTTGCTACTTTTAACATTTGCTCTTTGTGTTTGATCTTGGTTTCAGTATAGGTATGGAGGCTTTTGGGTGAGCTCTTGTATATTAATGTTCCCTGGAATCAGGAGTTCTCTGATGTGCTCAAGTTCTGGAGTTAAGCCTCCTGCCTCTGGTTTTCAGTCTTATTCTTACAGTAGCCTCAAGACTTCTCCATCCATATGGCACAGATGATAAAACATCTACATTAATGGTGAAACAATTCTCCAAAAGTGAGGGACACCCAGAGAAGTTCACAGAGTTACATGGAGAAGAGAAGAGGGAGGAGGGATATAGAGGTGACTACGAGGAGACTAGGGGGAGTCAAAAGGGGAGAGAGCAATCTAGCCAGTAATCAATGTTGTGGGGATTGAGGAACACTACAAACAAATATTGCTGGCATGTGTGGGGGGTGTCACGGTGTATGGATCACGGTGGGTTTGCCCCAGCTCAGGCTCCAGGGTGCTCTGCAGGGCACCTGCATTTTGTGCTCTTCCCACTGCATTCTCGTGCACTACTGAGAACCTAAGCCACTCAGGTTCTCGGGTACTCCGCAAGGGCACAGACTCAGTTAGGCATGCATCTTGTGTCCTTTCGAGGTCCAAGCAGCTCAGGCAACCAGGTGCTTGGTGAGTGTGCTGTCCAGATGGGCCATGCATCTTAATCACCTCCCCAGTCCCCCTCAGTCCCCCGGGTGTGCCGCGAGTGCATGTCAGGTGTGCTGTGTGTCTCCTCTGGGGAACTGATCTCTGGCTGCGAACCTCCTGGCAGATGTCAACCATCCAGGATCCCAGGAAGACGTGGTTAGCCACTGGGAGCCTGCTCACAGTTTGGTGGAGGATGCCGGTCTCTGGGGCCGAGATTGGAGCAGCCCCTCGCCTTCTGGTTCTGGCTGTCTCTCGTCTGCCTCTCTGACTCTGGTGGGGTGGGGGGCCTGTACACAGCCGGCTACCTCTGCTTTGATATTTGCTCAGTCCTTTGTTCTGTGAGCAGGCCAGGCTGCCCATTAGAGCTTTTCCCGGCAAAGTTCTCTTTTTTATTCTCTCTGGCGATCCCACAGTTTGGGTTGCTATCTCACGTTCGCCCTCTCAGATTGTCCTCAGGGCATTCAGGCCCTGTCCTTACCCTAAGCACCAATGATGCAGCCCGCACCTCCCTTTCCAGCCCTTAAATCTATTTCTCACTTCCACTGTATAATCATAAGGGATTTGATTTAGGTCATACATGAATGGTCTAGTGGTTTCCCCCACTTTCTTCAGTTTAAGTCTGAATTTGGCAGTAATTCAGGAGTTCATGATCTGAGCCACAGTCAGTTCCCAGTCTTGTTTTTGCTAACTGGATAGAGCTTCTCCATCTCTGGCTGCAAAGAACATAATCAATTTGATTTTGGTGTTGACCATCTGGTGATGTCTATGTGTAGTCTTCTCTTGTTGGAAGAGGGTGTTTGCTATGACCAGTGCGTTCTCTTGGCAAAACTCTATTAGCCTTTGCCCTGCTTCATTCTGTACTCCAAAGCCAAATTTGCCTGTTACACCAGGTGTTTCTTGACTTCCTACTTTTGCATTCCAGTCCCCTATAAGGGGGCTTCCCTGGTGGCTCAGACAGTAAAGCATCCACCTGCAATGCAGGAGACCTGGGTTCAATCCCTGGGTCAGGAAGATCCCATGAGAAGGAAATGGCAACTCACTCCAGTACTCTTGCCTGGAAAATCCCATGGATGGAGAATCCTTGTGGGCTACAGTCCATGGGATCGCAAAGAGTCGGACACGACTGAGTGACTTCACTTTTCTTTTCCCCTATAATGAAAAGGACATTTTTGGGGGTATTAGTTCTAAAAGGACTTGTAGGTCTTCATAGAACTGTTCAACTTCAGCTTCTTCAACATTACTGATCGGGGCATAGACTTGGATTACCAGGATATTGAATGGTTTGCCTTGGAAACAAACAGAGATCATTCTATTGTTTGTCGAGATTGCATCCAAGTACTGCATTTAAGACTCTTTTTTTGACTAGATGGCTGCTTCATTCCCTCTAAGGGATTCCTGCCCACAGTAGTAGATATAATGGTCATCAGAGTTAAATTCACCCATTCCAGTCCATTTTAGTTCGCTGATTCCTAGAATGTCAATGTTCACTCTTGCCATCTCCTGTTGGACCACCTCCAACTTGCCTTGATTCATGGACCTAACATTCCAGGTTCCTATACAATATTGCTATTTACAGCATTGAACCTTGCGTCTAACACCAGTCACATCCACAACTGGGTGTTGTTTTTGCTTTGGCTCCATCCCTTCATTCTTTCTGGAGTTATTTCTCCACTGATCTCCAGTAGCATATTGGGCACCTACCGACCTGAGGAGTTCCTCTTCCAGTATCCTATCTTTTTGCATTTTCAAGCTGTTCATGGAGTTCTCAATGCAAGAATACTGAAGTGGTTTGCCATTCCCTTCTCCAGTGGGCCACATTCTGTCAGACCTCTCCACCATGACCTGTCTGTCTTGGGTGGCCCCACATGGCATGGCTTAATTTCATTGAGTTAGACAAGGCTATGGTCCATGTGATCAGGTTGGCTAGTTGTCTGATTGCAGTTTCAGTCTGTCTGCCCTCTGATGCCCTCTCTCAGCACCTACCATCTTACTTGTGTTTATTTTAACTTGGACAGCGGGTATCTCCTCACTGCTGCTGCTCTGATCTTGGACGTGGGGTATCTCTTCTTGGCCGCCACTCCTGCGCCTTCTTACTTTATTCTTATCCGAAGGTCTTTTTTCAATAGCCATCATAGTCTCCTTAGCATACTTAATTTTAAGGGGAGAAATAAGTCAAGAGAAGGAGAATGGAACTAGGGTACAAAAGGTTGGAGGGGACTAAAGTACAGATTAAGAAATATAGCTTATTCTGTACACAGTGGGGATATATGCACGTAAGAAATGAGGCAGAAATAGATTTGCGGAGCCCCTTTCTGGTACTAATCTGCTTTGGAAACCTTCTGATTCTTTGGCCCTAGTTAGTTTTCTTGATATCTACTCGCACATTTCTGTTCATCTCAACCACTCTCTTCCTGACACAAAGTTCGCCCTATAATGCATGAAGTTTAATATATAAAAATCAGAGAGTTTGAAGTTTATCACTTACTGATTTCCTGAGACCATGCAAAGTGTTTTACATTATTAACTCAGTCAAACCCTATAACAACACCTAGGAATAAGCAACTCCATTTTACAAATGATAAAACCATGGCACAGAGAGACTAAGAAACACGCTTAAATCATGAATCATTAAGTGGCAGAGTTGAGAGTCCAAACCAGATGGACTGGCATCAGAGGTGATTCTAGTAGCCACCACAATACAGAACCAAAGAGCCTTTCTATATAATATTTGCCAGTGAGAAATTTTCTAATTTTAAATATTTTGTCATATTTGTTCCTTCTAAAAAATAGGAGGTCATTTCATTCTATTCCTCACTTTTATTTTTGCATGATTCTCAAAAATAAGGCAACCTACCGCTCAGTTGCTTCAAGCTTCCAGAAGATTGAAGGTGGGAAATCTACAATTACTGTGCAATTATCAGTTTCCATTTAGGAAGTCTCTGTACTTCCCAGAATGTCAATTAGATTATTAATTCTTTACAATCTAGTATATTAAAAAACACAAACCAAAAATCTAAGTCAAAGAAGATAAAGAGACACCTTGTGGCCTAATTCCAGGTATATTTATCAGATAAATCGTGAGGGATTCCAGTTTCATCATTTGTAAATAGTGGAATAAGAGTAGCTAAAATTTAAAGATGCTTTCAGAACTAAAATGTGATGAGTTTGTACATCACTGAAACTTGTTTTGTTTTGTATAAATACCTTCCTTATTCAGGAAACTTAAAACTAGACTGGACAATATATAACAGAATTTTTCTGTTGTGGGGAAAAACCAAAAACAAACAAACAAACAAACAAAACAACCTCTGTTAAGTTGTTTCAAAACATTTCTCTACTGAGGATACTATATAACATTCTTTTATATCTTCTCTAAGAAATTTTGATTTCTTGATACTCTTAAATATTTTTAAAAGCAAATTACAATTTGAAGGAAAATAAATAACAACTTTTTTAAGCAGGCCAAAGAAGCCACAATCACGCTAGGGTTTATGATGACATAAACTTTTCCTAGACACTAAAGCAAGACATTGCTCCTAGCACTCTGCCATCTGCTGCAGATATTTTAAAATTCTAAAGCACTAACAATGATGCAATTTGCTACATTTTGAGCTGCATTTTACAACTCTCTCTTTGCTGAATTACTATTGATGACATTAAAACCCTTTACAAATCAAGACAACACATTTGCTTGCTATTGCCACCAAAAAGCTGTCAGTTACTCTCTCTCTCTGAACGTTTACCTGCCACCTCCTTCATGGTCAGCAATGCTTATATCTTTTAAGAGAATGCTAACCTTTTTAGACACATAACACATTATTTCCTGTGCTACTCATTGCTCACAAGAAAAACTACAAAGGGAGGGGACATTCACTTAAAAAAGGAATAATCTGTGAAGCAAAGTGAACAAGTTTGTTTGCTTTTAATTTTTTCATCTTATCATAAATACTGGGGAGCACTCCCTTGCTTTTGGGAACAAAGGATCGAGAGTTACTGAAATAAGGCATACAACATGGGAGGACCCAGGAGATAAAACATGTTTTTGTGCACAGATGTAAAACTTGAGAAATACTAAAAAAAAAAAGTGCCTCAAAGAAGAACAAAATGACAAGCATTAAAACATAAATACTTGATAAAGATTTAATAGTTTCCTTTTTCTACTGAGAGTTGAACAAGTTGGATAGCTTCACAGATAGGTAGGTTCTAATAACTCCAATTTCAAATTATTTTCAGCCAGTGATAGGGTGATACTGGACTCTCTGCAAAAATGTTCACTTACAGGGATAAGAGGAATAAAAAATGCTGACAACTATGAAAGTTTCAGCTCAACTCAACACCTGATGACTGGTCACCAGTTTTAAACTTCAGAAATTATTAGCAGCTGTTACATTCTAAAAGTAACTGAAGTATTCAAACACTTGCCCTAGAAAAACAACACATGTCAAAAAAAAAAAAACAGGATAAAATATGCCTTCATTCATTTTAAAGGACATATTTTATATTTTCATTTAACTGAAAACAATCGTTTGGCATTCTTGGTTAGCTTCCTAGCCTTTTGTTTCCCTTAATACTAAACTCTTTAAAAAATATCTTCTTCTTACACACAAATTCCTCCTATTTCTATTATATTTCATTACTGAAATAACTTTAACTATTATTATGCCTGTTATAAAGCCTACGTCTACAACAGCCCTGAATTTGTAGATGTTTAACATATTTAATTAGACAGAAATATATTTGAATTTTGATGTTAATAATTTAGATACTTGTCTAATTCCCTTTTAATTATTTTGTAAAAAAAAAAAAGGAAAAACATTATTTCACAGAAAAGGTGTGATACTTAGAAAAATAACTTTTTTAAAATTTCAGGATAAGGAAAAAAATTGTTTATGCCACCTAACACCCTTCTTTCAATGTCATATGGCACAAAGTGAAGGAAAGGTAAGTGACTTCACAAACAACCCTGAGGGCTGAGTCACCACACTTGGAAGTGGCAAACTGTCATCTTATTTTTATTCCTGAGCACTTAGTGAAAGTGAAAGAGAAGCGACGTTATAAGCAGCTGGCCAGGCTGGATGTGAATGATTCTCCTGGAGAAAAGGCACAGTGTAGTTTGTTACAAGAGGAAGATATCTGAAAGAGATGCTATCATAAGATCCCCCACGAGTCTTTCTCTAGACAACTATCCTTTCTCCAAAGACCCTCCTGCTCGTATAACAACAGTAGAGATGACAACAGCAACAGTATCCGCTGGGCATCCAGTAAACGCTAGTTCCTAAGACAGATACTTTTCATATATAATTTCCAGCCACTAAACCAGTCCTATGAAATGGACAGTATTACTTTTGCTCATAAATAAAAATCAAAGCTCAGTGAGGCCAAGGCTTATCTGTGGCTTGCTCTTCTTAATAGTAAGAAGGACTTACCTGTGCTTGACCTCAAAATTATCTGATATCAAAGCCCACACTCTACTCAACATACTTTGCTGATAGATATAAAGTGGGAAACAAGCACAACAGATATATGAAATATAAATTTAGTACATAAATAGACTCACTAAATTAGAAATTTCTATGTCATATTACGTCTAACAGCACTTATTTTTAATGTATCACTTAAGATACTGGATAATCTTAATGAATCAAATGAATCCTCTCTCTCCCTTTCATTTCCTCACCTCATAAATGCTGAGTCAGACAGGGAACAAACTTATTCCAGGTTTTTCATCAGTGTCTTGGTTAAACCCAAAAGACAGATACAGATACACACACACACACACACACACACACACACACGAGTCCTGAGGGTAAGAACAAACCTTGGTTAGAAGGAATGAAACATAGCAGATCTTTCCAACCTCCCTAGTATCTGTAATTCTAATTAATTATCCCTGACTTGTCCCTGACCAAACAGGATAAGCCAATCTCTGACCCTTGGAATTCTTTCTCTTTACTTCTGATGCACAAAAGGAAATGCTTCTAGCTTCCCTTAACTTGTCATATGCAACGGATTAGTAATAATATCCAGGTAATCACTGCTGGTTTCTAATATGGTCCTGGGTGTTTTCACTCTGTATAATTATAATTTTAAATATTTCTAAAAGTTTTCTTGAGCTATGATTTCCAGCTTTAATCAATGAAGGCCAAACTTGGACCTCAAGAAATATTCATGTCAATGTATGGCAAAACCAATACAGTAATATAAAGTAAAATAAAGTAAAAATAAAAATTAAAATAAAAGAAAAATTCATGAACTCCCTAGAAACATTATCATAGTGTGACAATCTGAGGGAGAATCTTACAACTTAATAGAATAAAGGGTCCCTAATAATAAACAGTAAGACACATCCCATGCCTTAAGCAGTGCATATTGAAACGAAGGTCCCTTTCTCTGCAAATGAATGCTTGATGACCAGGGAAGGGGCATTTTAAGTTCGACAGTCCTTTACCTTTCATTCTGTTTTATTTCCACCTTATTTTTCTTGGTAATTACATTATAGACAGTTCATCAAGGAAATTTGTTAATATGCTACAGATGATGAAGAGACTACAGTGTTTTATTCTTCAGCATTTTCGTCACTTGCCTCATTAAAATAGGTCCCAGGTTACAATTAAGAAAAGGTACATGTTTTCTATTGCTCTCAAAAGAAAAAGCATTATTCATCAGTTAGAACAAAGCACCGAGAACTTGTAACATGGATTCTCTTTATGACTTTCCTTAAAACTCTATTTGACTATATCAAAGTTATTAACTTTTTAAGCGTTTAAGAATGTTAAAAGGAAGACAGAGCTTAGTGTGTTAACATTTACAAAATAATTTGAACTCTTGAAGTTTCACAGGTCTTCTAAATATTAAAATAATGTCTTAATTCAATATCTACTTTTTTAATCTTTTGATTTTATTTAAAATTAACGTATTTTCTCTGAAATATAAGTAAAAATCATCTGAATAAGCTAAATAACAGATTTCAGCATTGCCAGTAAGGCAGTTTTCCTATGCTTTGCCAATATCTTTGTAAGTCTCCTTGTTAATCATTTTACTTTATTATTTATTCCTCATATATTTTCATGAAGAGTTCTTAACTTGATGAAAATCTGATTTCTTGATCCACAATCAAATCTCACTCTGGCCAGCTGCTATGTCTTCATAACGTGAAAATATTACATCTCTTTGCAAGTTGGCTCTAATACAAGAAAGGTTACTAAACTAACCCAATTAAGTTGAGCATATCTGCAAGTTTAGATGATTATTGCTGTTGTCTGTGAGGGCTGGGATCCAAAGTGATGGATTGCTGGCTACCCTAGTGAAGTCTAGAGGGGAAAAATATCCCATCCTGGGTTAGCTTGAATTGGCTTACATAAAGGTTTTATGATGCAAATTGGAGATATTGGACTTGGTAACAACCTACACTATCTGTTATATTCTCCTGTCTTATAGTCACAGGAAGCTTTCTTGAGTATGACGCTTCATGCTCATTAATAAGCTCTGTGTTGTACATCTTTGTCTGATATGAAACTGCCATACCTTGTCACCAATTATAGACTCTGAAAAGACCCATCTCATTATAGTACTTAAATTGCTTGTTCCTGAAGGTGATGCTTGGTGTGTCTCTTCTGCCTCTTGCCAACAGGAAAATCACCCTTGAAGTGAATAGATGTCACTCAAAAGCCACAAAAGGAAAGCAAAAAGAATTAATAAAAAAAAAAACCTGGCTAGAATATTTATCAGCTTATTGCACAAAAAAGAATACAGATCAGACAAATAAAATGCAAGGCTAACAGAGACACTGAAATATTTTAATCTTGTGAAACATATCTGCCCATAAGCTTGGGACCAAACAAATATTTTGAACATACGTGACCCAAAGTAAATTACCATTCTGTCTGTTGCACAATGGCAGGGTGGCGAAGAATTTGCTGCCGATGCAAGAAACCTAAATGATGCAAGTTTGATCCTTGGGTTGGGACTATCCCCTGGAGTAGGAAATAGCAACCTGTTCTAGTATTATTGCCTGAAAAATTCCACAGAGAGAGGAGCCCAGTGGGCTACAGTCCATGGAGTTGTAAAGTTGGACACATCTGAGCAGACATAGTTTGTTGCACTAAAGGATAGATATAGAATTTGAGAACGCTTTTTCTCTGTTTCCCATTACATCTCTAGATGGTAGGAAACTAGGATGATGCAAGAGAATTCTTGTCCTTGGAGAACATCACTCTGTATTGCAAACTTTGTCTATAGGCAGTTTTTAGTAAATTGTGATTGACCAGTAAACTGAGATATCAGTTAATGAATTGCTAGGTCGAATGGGCAAGAAGGGGCATAGCAGAGTACTTTTCTGCCAAAGGAAAGCTAGCATATTAGGCTTAAGCATATGCAAAACACATTTGAAATGCATTCAAAGAACATTCATTCCCAGGTGCAATAAAGTTCTATTTATTCTATTCCATTTCAAAAAGAAAAATTTTTTCACAAATTGCTCTTACTAACAATAAACCCCATTATAAGCAAGTGTAGGGGGAAAAATGTTTATATTTTCTTTTTTGCCTCTTTGCCTTTGGAATGTATGAGTTTATTCACAAGTTAAGCCAATGGAGACTATTTTAATGGTGGGGACTCTCCAAAGGCACTCTAGTTCAAATAACTGCCCCACACCTCCCCAGCTACAGAATTGAGTCAGCCAAGGGCAAGATGAAAAAGGCTCACAGAAATCCTTAGAAACTAGCATACAGTTCCTAGCTTAGCCCCTGGAACACAAATATATGCTAGTCTTTTACAATAGGTTTCAAATGTATTTGTAGATCTTGTGATGTCATTCAACATACTATGCCTCGTTTGGAAAGAAAATGTTCAATACTAACACCACCAGACTTCCCCTTGACGAGAGGGTCAGTGAATTATGCTCATTCTTTTAAGAAGTCTACTTAGTCTACTTAACTATATCCTCAAAACCATGAGAACTCACCATCTGCATAAAGTATTCATTTGTTTATATGTAGATATATACAGTAAATACACATACCCCACAAGTTTTAAGAAGGAACAGAAAGAGAATAAAGATGATCAGATCACATAGAGAGCATATATGTTAAAAAATACTTGATATAAGACATTTTAACAAGACATAACACGTATCTCTAGTTTGAGATTTGGTATTGCTTACACCATTTCTTCATGGAAATTTTCAGAATCTAATAAACAGCATTTGAATGTGAGAGATGGGAAAATGCTCCACTTTTCACTGTTGGAGGAAAGAGCAATGAAATTCTAATATCCTTGCTGACCTCAAAAGAGTATACTTTGCCACCCCATGGACTATATATAGCCCACCAGCTCCTCTGTCCAAGGGATTCTCCAGGCAAAAATACTGGAGTGAGTAGCCATTCCCTTCTCCAGGGACTGAATCCAGGTCTCTTACACTACAGGGAAATTCTTTACCATCTGAGTCACTAGGAAAGCTAAAGAGTTCTTTAGCCTCCATTCAGCGTATTTGAGAACTGAGAATGTTGTTATTATCACTGTTGTTTTACTGTTACTCTACAAAGTTTATTGTAAACTGTAAAGAATCAAATACTTATAAGGTCTTATTTCATAAGTGCTATTAAAGTACTGCACTAAATATGCCAGCAAAATTTAGAAAATTCAGCAGTGGCCACAGGACTGGAAAAGGTCAGTTTTCATTCCAATCCCAAAGAAAGGCAATGCCAAGAAATGTTCAAACTACCACACAATTGCACTCATCTCACACACTAGCAAAGTAATGCTCAAAATCCTCCAAGCCAGGATTCAACAGTACATGAACTGTGAAATTCCAGATGTTCAAGCTGGATTTAGAAAAGACAAAGGAACCAGAGATCAAGTTGCTAACATCCATTGGATCATAGACAAAGCAAGAGAGTTCCAGAAAAACATCTATTTCTGCTTTATTGACTACACCAAAGCCTTTGACGGTGTAGATCACAACAAACTGTAGAAAATTCTTAAAGAGATAGGAATACCAGACCATCTGATCTGCCTGCTGAGAAGTCTGTATGCAGGCAAAGAAGCAACAGTTCGAACCAGACATGGAACAATTGACTGGTTCAAAACTGGGAGAGGATGTATATTGCCACCCTGACTTATTTAAATTATATGCTGCTGCTGCTACTGCTAAGTCACTTCAGTCGTGTCCGACTCTCTGCGACCCCAGAGACGGCAGCCCACCAGGCTCCCCTGTCCCTGGATTCTCCAGGCAAGAACACTGGAGTGGGTTGCCATTTCCTTTTCCAATGCATGAAAGTGAACGTGAAGTTGCTCAGTCATGTCCGACCCTCAGCGACCCCATGGACTGCAGTCTTCCAGGCTCCTCTGTCCATGGGATTTTCCAGGCAAGAGTACTGGAGTGGGGTGCCATTGCTGCAGATCATGTGAAATGCCAGGCTGGATGAAGCACAAGCTGGAATCAAGATTGCCAGGAGAAATAGCAATAAGCTCAGAAACACAGATGACACCACCCTTATGGCAGAAAGTGAATAACTAAAAAGCCTCTTGATGAAACTGAAAAAGGAGAGTGAAAAAGCTGGCTTAAAACTCAACATTCAAAAAACTAAGATCATGGCATCCAGGCTCATCACTTCATCACTTTATGGCAAGTAGATGGGGAAACAATAGAAACAGTGAGAGACTATATTTTCTTAGGCTCCAAAATCACTGCAGATGGTGACAGCAGCCATGAAATTAAAAGACACTTGCTCCTTGGAAGAAAAGCTATGACCAACCTAGACAGCATATTAAAAAGCAGAGATATTACTTTGCCAACAAAGGTCCATCTAGTCAAAGCTATGGTTTTCCAGTCGTCATGTATGCACGTGAGAGTTGGACTGTACAGAAAGCTGAGTGCCGAAGAATTGGTGCTTTTGAACTGTGATGTTGAAGAAGACTCTTGAGAGTCCTTTGGGCTGCAAAAGATCAAACAAGTCAATCCTAAAGGAAATCAGTCCTGAATACTCATAGGAAGGACTGATGCTGAATTGAAACTCCAATACTTTGGCCACCTGATGTGAAGAGCTGACTCATTGGAAAAGACCCTGATGCTGGGAAAGATTGAAGGCAGGAGGAAAAGGGGATGACAAAGGATAAGATGGTTGGAGGGCATCACTGACTCGCTGGACATGAGTCTGAGCAAACTCCTGGTGTTGGTGATAAACAGGGAGGCCTGGCGTGCTGCAGTCCACGGGGTCTCAAAGAGTCAGACACGACTGAGAACTGAACTGAGAAGTACAATATAATCCAAATCTTATATCATTCAAGTTGTATTTTCTGCTTTGGTCTTGAAATTTGAATTGCTTTATTTTCAAAACACAAGTAAAATAGTTTGGTAGAGTTCAGTAATTTTATAGATGACAGATCAGTTTAAGGACAATACTCTAAGTCTGCCATAGTTTTGCAGTTTGGCGTTAAACTGTCTCTAGAGGACACCATTTAGATGGACAACAATAGGAAAGTCACCCCCCACAATTTTCTGCAGGGGACAAATAGCACTGCTATGAAATGCAGGTCTGGATAAGAAGATAAACAAGTAAGACCGCTTAAACTTCCAAGTCCCAAAGTGTAGAACCCTAAACATCTTTCATGAAACAGCTTTTAAGATGCATGGAAGTAGCTCCTGGTGTTTTTACACTGTTTTGATGTTTTAATATCAAGGAGAACCGCAAATGTAAGCAGAGGAATGTTTCCCTGAAATAGTGACTGATTCTTGAAAAGCTCTGATTGCTCTATTCTGGATATCTCGATCTGTTTCAAATACTAAGTCATATAAATGAAAACAGAGATATCTTTATTCTTATACAGGTGAAAAATAGCCGCAACTGAAAATAGTCACAGAAATTTTCATTCCCAGAGTGTTGTGAATATAACCTTCCTCTTACTACATGTGTGAAGCACCATCTGATTGATGGTTGCTGCTGCTGCTGCTAAGTCGCTTCTGTCGTGTCTGACTCTGTGCGACCCCAGAGACGGCAGCCCACCAGGCTCCCTCGTCCCTGGGATTCTCCAGGCAAGAACACTGGAGTGGGTTGGCATTTCCTTCTCCAATGCATGAAAGTGAATAGTGAAAGGGAAGCCACTCAGTCGTGCCCGACTTTTAGCGACCCCATGGACTGGAGCCTACCAGGCTCCTCCGTCCATGGGATTTTCCAGGCAAGAGTACTGGAGTGGGGTGCCATTGCTAACAACAGTTTGGTTGCTTGGCTCTTGATTATATAGCTAATAATGAGAGATTCAAATTAACATGTAGATTAAATAATGTAACACTGTTTTTGAGAAACATTTTTCATTTGTTCTTTAATTCTGTACTATACAGCATTCAAACTAATTTCCTTTCATTTTAATTTCTTTTATTATACAGTCTAATGGCCAAGGCACAAATAAAATGAAGTAGCAGCTTTTAAGCCCCTAATAGGAATCATTTTTAATTGAGATGGTGATTTGTTACCAAATATTCAAAATCATCTTCTCATCGTAAAGGAAAAAATAATTAACTCAATGGGCCATCTCCCCCTGAAAGCTTTCACAAATTCTATGTAATTTCTTTTTAGTTGTTTGTCACTCGTATTTACATATAAAGCAATCAGTAAAAAGAAAATTGTTTATTTTTATTTCCTTAATAATATATAAAGATATTTAACTTCAAAATGCAATTTAATATTTATTAGTGATCAAAATATATTTTAATTTTATAAATTAGTCCAGAACTTAAAGTTATCCTTTTCCTTTACTAGGTTAATCAATGTATTTTCAAAATTATTTTGCTATTCATAAACTATTCATTTAGCTAAACATTTCTGGAACAAAATAGGAATCATTTAGCTAGTATATAAACACTGTGTATAGTGTTATCAACATGAGGGAAGTTATAAGAAATCAAGAACTTCCGGGTGAACACTTTACTCTTATTTTTTGCTTTTAAGAATGAGATCCTCTTTGGTTTCAGTCAAGAATGATTTTAATAAAACTCCTGGTTTTAGGTTTAGTTCTTATACTAGTTCTGCCTTTATTTCAATAGCTTCTCAGTTATTAATCAACATAACTAAAAAAATCACTCACAATTTTTTAAAGGATGGTGGCAACCCGTTTCTGCGGTCTCAGCTGTATCCAGATTCAGACACTAGCCTCACAGGAAATATATAAGAAAGTCTTTGGAAGAATGAAGAAAATAATTGTAATAAAGCTCAAGAGCATTGCATGGGAAGTATGTCCAACCCTCAAACAATAGTCAAATGACTTGGTAATTCATGTAGAATTAAGAGATTCTCTTAGCAAATGTGTTCACCTGGTTTCCTTGGAAACCTTGATTTCTTACCAAATGATAGTGAACACCTGATTAGAAATAAGAAGAAAGTGTTAGCAGCTGATCTATTGTGAAAAAATCAGGAAACACTCACAATCGGACATCAGAATCATCACAGTTTACCTGGAGTCATTTACTTTAAAAGCAAACCTAACCTCAGGAGTGCTGCGACTGTCAACGTATTTAGAGTGAATACAAACACTGATGGGCATAACTACGAGCACAGCTAGTTAGGAAAGCATTAAGCATTACTCTTGCAGTCTGTTTAATAAGGTAAAGAATGGGCATTAAATTTTAGAAATGTAGCTGTGAAATAAGTAAATAATTCCAAATATTAGCTTTTAAAGGGATGTTTTTAGGTATTAGAAATGTTCTTATTTGTTCAGAGTATCAATTTCCCAAAATAATGTGAAGCCATCTTATTTGATAGTCAGCTTAGGTGTAAAGAACAGGACTGTATGAAGTGATATAAATGTGATGAGAAATATGAAGTCAGGAAGTGGGAAGTTATTCTCTTGATATTAAGAGTAGTTTATAGTATTTCAACTGCTTCAGGTGATAAAAATGAGAATAAAAGAATATATGTAGAAGAACAAAGATATGTGCATATGGCAGAGTTAAATAAGCAAAAAAAAAAAAAAGCCTTGATTTCTCTGTGTATAAATGAAATCAGTAAGTAAAGCAAGGGTGGCCCTACTTTAAAGGAATGCTATCTTCTTTTATAATAAGTAGTTTTGGCTTCTATGGGAAAAATGTGCCTGCCCAAGCCTTTTTTTAGGTCTCTTAATGATGCTAGTTACTCTTCACAAAGTAATATAGTATGCTTTTTTGCATTTTTGCTTCAAAGTCACTTTTTCACATTTTTACTCAATTGTCATTTTCCTACACCTTAATTCTACTAATCCTAAGTTGTAAATATATAATAAATATATACATATATATTGTAGTTAAAGCAGGGTTTAATAAAATCAACTCAATACATTTAAAATTTTGTTACAGAAAATTCCAAATCTATGTTGAAAGCTAGAAAGATAGGCTAATAAGCCACCTTATATCAATATCCACTCATTTCTCCCCAAGCCCAAATTATTTTGAAGCACTTCCCGGACATCTGGCTTCAGGGGCCAAGATGTAGTAAGAAACAGAACATTGAATATTTCTGAAAAGACACAAAATTGAACTTTTAAAAATGGCTGATCCGTCAAGACTAATAAAAAATGAAATTTAAAAAGTAAAAAGCCAAAGTGTAGCAAGAGTATAAATCATTTAGAGTAAACAAATATCTAGAACCTGAAACATGGGTAAGAGGGTTAGAGTTCTGGTTATGTGTTGAGATGAGCAAATAAATTTCACCTGTGGAAAAGAGACATTTACTGGTCTGATAATCAATCTGGCAAAGCTTTGTAAAGATGGAAAGAAATTCAGAAGGTAAAAAAATAATTCAATTAAGAAGTCCTGAAAGTCTCTTTTTAGAGCTCTCTTTCTATCCCTCTACTTCTCCAGGTCAAAGTATAGCCTCCTCAGAATCAGAGCATTCTCTGTGAATAGAATGGCAGCTGCCCTTTGAAGTATGAGCCGTGACTTTCTGACACAGACTGTCTGATGGAGGTGAACGTGCCCCCTTTTAAATCAGTGTCTAGCAGAGAGAGATGTCAAGATCTCTGACACCATGTAGTATTCAGCATCATTCCTCGATGTCCTCAACAACCTTTTTTCCCCCAAGGTTCACTTTACAGAGGAATTTGGGGGGTGGACAACTGCCCCACTGTCTACTTGTGACTTGTTTTTATGAATTATCTTCAGGCAGTTTTAAGTTACAAATATTTTTCTTCTTCCTACTTTTGTAACTTCAGAAACATACTATGTGATCATCAAGCTTAATTACTATGACTCTGCCTCAGCCTACAGAATGAAAATAAACACACTTTTTATGTCCACAGAAGTAAGGCATTACTGTATCAATTATGATGACTAAAGATATGTTTCTGGGATACTGTTTGTATGAGTAATAGTGTCTGGGCTTTATTAATTCCTCTGTCTTAGAAGGCGTTTTTATCTGACAATATTTAACAGTTAATGTTCTAGTGGTTGTTAAGAATGAGAGAGCAGCCAATGTGTTCAAGGTGTCTAATTCAAAATCACCTGGAACACAGTATACCGGAAGAAGAAAATATAATGATTGAACCATGTTTTGTTCATGCAATAGAATACTAGTCAACATTTTCAATGAGTGAACCAGAGAAGGAACTAGACCAGATGTCTCATCAGGATGTAGAGATATTGGACTCATCATACACTGCTGGTGGGAATGAAAAATGGTATAGCCACTTTGGAAACACAAATTTCTCTATATAATAAATATAGAATTATGTAACCATGCCACAGTTCCAGTCCCAGGAATGTACACCAGAGAAATGAAAAATATGTTTCTAAAAGACATGCATATGTATGTTCATAACAGCATTTCTCATAATAGGCAAAAGGTGGAAAAGACCCAAATGCACATCAAATGATAAAAGGATAAAAAATGTGGTATGTCCATTCAGTACAATAATACTGTCGACAAAAGGAAGAAAGTACTGATACACACTGCAATACAAGTGGACACTGAAAAATGCGTACTGGATGCAGCTACCAATCACAAAAGACCATGTGTATACTATTTCATTTATACAAAATATCCAGAATAGGCAAATCTATGGAGGCAGAAAATAGGTTCTTGCCTAGATCTGGTGATGTTGGGGAGGAATGGACAGTGATCACTAGTGGATACAGATTTCTCCCCCAGAGGACAAATATGTTTCAAAATTAGCCTGTTATGACGGACACACACCTTGTGAAGAGACTAAAGCACTAAATTGTATACTTTAAACAGGTAGATCATACGGTGATGAGCCAAACATCAATAAAATTGTTATAAATGCATCAGGGTAATATAAACCAGTTTTGTATTTGTACAAATACAAAAAGATTTGTAGTAATGAAAAAGTAAAAAGGGATCCAGCTGCTATTTTTTTTATGTACATGTTAAAAGTTCTTAAACATAAAGTGTAGATACATTGTCTGTTAATAACATTTTTTGTTCTTTTTAAACTTTTACATCAAAGTTCATACCAACATTAAATATTAGAAACAGATTTAAAAACCAACAAACAGGAGTAGGTGCTTTCACATTAGTATTACTTATTCTTCAAGATTCTCCAAGGTATAGCTTATTATGTCCATTTTACATAACAGTTAAATTGAGACTTAGGAGCTGAATTCAGTAAAGTCACAAAGTTAAGAAACAGTATTATTGAGATTTGAACACAGACCCGTCTATTATATACTTCCTTACACCACACCATACTGCTTTTAATTACTAAATAAAGCAATTTTAGAAAGAAATAAAGCAAAATTTCATAACATCCCCACTAATACTTAACCTTAAGAATATCTAATATCATTGTAAAATCACTTATACTCAAGTCCTTTCAGGCCGTTTATCGCCATTGTTCGAAGCTGTTCAGCATCAAAACATCTATACAAATGCTCCAATATGGTCATGAGAAATATTTTTTTTCCATTTGGTATCTACATACTCCCACACTTTTAATAAATATATTATTTTGTAATTAATGGAGTATATAGAAGATGGCAACCCACTCCAGGATTTTTGCCTGGATAACCCCATGGACAAAGGAGCCTGGTAGCCACAGTCCATGGAGTCGCAGAATCAGAAGCAACTGAAGTGACTGAGCACAAAGCACAATAGTCATTAAATACCAAATAAATTCCTTTTAATAATTACTCAATTTTAATACTAAGACTATGTATTTTTTCCTCAATGTTTTCATAGTAGTTTTCTAGGAGTATTTTAATCCAGAAAAAACCCAAAACTTGCAAAAATAAGTATACAGTTTAGATGTTAAATCTGTGAACCTCACCCTTGATTATTACCTATATTTTTATGAAGATTTTGTCATAAACCCTGGTTGTATCTCAATACATGAAAGAACAGAAGCAATTATAAAGATTATTATACCACCATCGAAATCCTATGATTTTGAATCTATCTACCAAAAAGGCTAAATCGTTGCTCTTGTGCTTGTAGAAATCTTTAGAAAAGTCCCTGACCCTTAGCACTCACTCAGGTCAGTCAGCAAGGGGAGAGGTCAGTCAGCATGGGGAGAGGTGGCAACTCACTCTCAACTAGGTTGTTAGCTTGGCAGGTCTACCCCTTTTCATTCTGTGAGTGAACTCAGTATCACATATCTTATTTGTGAGAAACACATGTTAATGGTCTCTTCCTGTCTCTTTCAGAGTCTCTGGTCTGAGCATCTTTGCAGAGTGCCAGTGTTGGACGCACCCTGCTCTGATCCTGCCAGAGCCTTCCCAGAGACAGACCATGCTCTCTTAGTTATATACGGGCTCCACTGTTGGCTGCAAGTCGCAACCCACTTGAATTTTAATAAAGATTCATAGGCAGTTGTTAGGAAACAAACACCATAATGACACCCAGACAGGCTGCAGAATTATTTTTAGCCAGATGATGTGTGTGGCCCATGCCTCAGGCCCACCAAGTGATAATAATAGTAACACTATGCCATAAGTAAAGAGAACATTTTTCATAAAAGTTGCATAAATCATAAAATGTTTCCTGCTATCCTTCTGCTTCTTGCCCACCTTCCTTCCCCTGCCCACCTTCCTCTCTACACCATCAGCAGTTACAGGGCTCAGTATTGACTGCCTTGCAGAATTCAAGTAATAATCCAAAGAAAAATAACATTCTTAATTTTGTTGAAGTATCGGTAGAGAAAAACAAGGGATGGCATCACACATGTGCTATAAAAATGGCCAAGTTTTGCACAGTTTTAAAAACTACACCCAGATTTGTCTTTTAAAAACAGGTCATGAATGAATTCTTCCATATTTGATGTTGTTTTTCGTATGTATAAGTTAATATGCAGCAGTGGCACAGGATTGAAATTAATGCATTTCAGAAAAGAGCTATCTGTCAACCTGAAAACACTTAGAGGGAAAAGACCATTCCTGGTAACTTAAACATTACTATCATAAGAAAGATAAAGAGTCCTTTTTGAAGAGTGGTATGTTAGGCTACTGATAAATTTAGATTGCCAAACACGACTTCTGCCTCGTAGGAGTCAGAGAGCCCAAATTTCTGTTTCATCGAGTAGTTAAAGAAGCTAATTTTTTTCTTAAGCTCCCTGCTTGCTCTTCCATGTACTGTTGAGAACTGCAAGATTGGCTAAATATGGAAACCATTTAAAGGAATCTTATTAAAAATCAAGCTTCCTAAAATTGAACCTTAAGTGAACTCTAGCCTCAGAGAAAACCAGTAAAGTGAGATGAATATTTATTTACTACAAGTCAGATTAAAAAGGAGGTTACAGTATAAAAACTCGAGAAAGGAAGCATTTAATTCTGTACATTTTATTTGCTACATTTACCCAAATTTTGAAAAAGACATAATTAAAACTCAGAGAGGACAGGCAGTGTAACAGACTCCGGTACATCGGGGTCTGAGACCCTGCTTAGCCTCTCATGGATATCTCACCTTGGGTGGTTTTTCATCTTTTTATCCCCCAGTTCCCCAGCCATAAAACACAGAAGAAAGTAAACAGCTCACAGCGGACTTTTTCTTGTCTAGAAACTAAGAGAGAAAAGCAATGAAGGGGACTATATTAAGACTATTTCAGCTTAGTCTGTGTTTCTTTAAAAAGATCACATTGATGTTTGTTTTCTTTATTTCATATATTCCTACTTACCTTCTTCTATCTCAGTTTTTGATTCCTAAGTATTCCCACTTCTCATCCATGCTTAAATTCTTTGTTTTTTGCTTGTTTTGACTTATCGTTCTTTATGTCCACCTGTAAGGACTTCATTTCCTGTCCATTCCCAGTTACTCTAACTTGTGTTTAATGATGAAAAAGAACAATGCTAGATTCCCTTTCTCTTTAAATCAGCCCAAGTCTCAAACTATCTTAACTTCTAATTCTCAAAAAGTGTGAAAGAGTGATGTCCTGAGAAACACACACATTTTAAGCTTTGCCAGACCCCTCAAAGTGATGGAGAAAGTAAATATAAGTGCACATCCTTTTTCAAACTCCAGTTGCTAATCCTGACTCCAACAACTTTGGGGTTAATAAATTTTTATTGTGGTCCAGATTGCAATCACTCGTATACCTCAGGAGTTTAGAGTCTTCTGAAAATTGCTCCTCTATGTCTTATAGCATCTTCTTTAATCTTAAACTACTATATGTTAAAGCTCTGAAGTTGGGAAAATTGCCTCAGTGTTATATGAATGATAGGAAAATATTTAAGATCTCTAAATTTCTGAAATTCATTTCTACAAAGGTGATTAATATTCAGTCTCTAAATATTCCACATGAATGCCTGGGTCCACACACACAATACTTATGCTAAAAGATTCCTTCTAACTCCAGGATAAGGCAACAGGATAGGTCAGTGGTATCCTCTAAGTTTTTGATGCTCAAGTCCAAAGTCAGAATAACTCCCTATGCTTAGCTTTACAAAGAGACACACAACTCTTAAAAGAAGTAAATTAAAAAACAATCAAAAATTAAGAAAAAAATCATTAATAGCAAGGATAAAATCCCCTGACTTGTAAATAGTTTCAATTAAGTTGGTAATGACATTGGCAGTTCTATCGCCAACCATCACAAACAAAAACAGAAACCTCCAGACTGACAGGAAATCACACATTTTGGATGATAAGTGTCCAGGTAGCAGACAAAGAAAAGTGGGGCAAGGTAGGACTCTCCTGCTTCTGAATGTAGCCTGTTGCTCATTAATTATGCTCTCATTACAAGAAGATTAGCCTTGCACATAGGTATCCATCATAAACCAAGCCGACACCATGACCCTGGTCATCAAAGCTCAATAAGGACAAAAATCCCTCCTCCCCTCTGAAAAATGGAGCTGGAATGGAAAATCAGGAAATAAGACGTCCCTGAAACTCCTCCTTCCCCAATGAATATTCCACCGTTTCATTTGCTTGCCCCTTATAACCAGCTTGCCAAATAAAACCAAGGTAGCAGCTCATCACCTGTCTGCCTGCTCTCCTGAGAGCATATCCTTGCTTAAACAAACTTCACTTAACTTTCTCAATCTCTCTGCTTCATCTCTGAATTCTTTCAGCAGAGAGAAAGAACCTTAAGTACACCGAGAAAGTTAGTATTCCCAGTTTTACACAAAAAATTCAGTTCCATGAAGGTTAATAGGTCTGCCTATATTCACACAGCTTTTAAGATAATATTTCAAACTCAAATTTAATCTACAAATGATTAATGATCTTTAGTTACATGAATAAATAAATGCACAAATATATAAACATAGAGGTATGAGCATACCCCTCTGTCATATTCAAATAATTTTATTCTCATCTATCTTTTATATAATTTTCAGATATGAGGAGAAATTGGGCTCTGCCTTCTCCCTGTTGTTTTAAATTATGCACTCATTTAGAACCAAAATTTACCGTGGAGTACACGTAATTATGACCAGTGGCAAAAGAGAAAACAAAATTACTTTGTCCCATATTCTATCTATAAAGCCTGACCAAAAGAGAAGTATTGATTACAACACACTGATTTTAAACATGATTTGGGAGGGGGGATGATTTTCAGATTCAAACTCCGGGCAAAGCACAAGAACAGGTGTCCCTGCTGCCCCTTGGACACCTTCAATTCAAGGAAATGTTTCTCAGATCATTGTCCCACATCTCTTCTGTTCCATAAAAAAAGAAAAAGCACATCTAGCAGTTTTAGGAAGATAATATGCACATGCTTTTGGCCACGTTCTTTCTTGATAGACATCTAAAAAATAAAGAATCTAGATTAGAAAGAAATAATAGAAAGTAATATGAAAGAATGCATGAGAGTCATTTATTGAATTAAAATTATAGACCTCAAAGGGTCAAAATTAACGCTTCTGATTCTTCCTTCTAAGGAGCAGTAGTCTCTGCAGTTCTTATAGTTGGGGGCTATGTACATTCCAAAGAATTCAAGAGGGTGGCTGGCATAAACAATTTTGTAACAGCTAAATGAGTTTTGGGGGGTTGTTCATCCCAAATTTCTATTAGAGGAGTTTAGCTCTAAAAATCTTTAACCCATCAACGCAGTAAATCATGTTCTATATAAAAAGAATGGAAAGAGGGGCTTTAAAGACTTTGTGCTCTGTCTTAATTTCTTTGTATGCAGTCCATTGTTGAAATTTTTTTTAAGAAAATGTACCTTTAAGGTGTCTTCCACTTGAGCAAGAGAAATGATATAGTAGTTTATGTCTACTTTCTTCCTTAAAGTAACTATCTAACAAAACAAAACAGCACAACATCCCATGATATAAATTCAATAAAAAGCAAAGCTAAGGAAATGAAAATGTACACCCATACGGGAATTTAAAAAAAGAGAAGAGGAATGTCATATACAAGAGAAACAATGAATTGAAATCAATGTCTTAAATTTTAAATACAATACTTTTGTAAGTACCCAGGAGCATAGTAGGTTTGTAATACCTGTCATTGCTTTCTGAGATCTTTCCACAGGTGCATAATTTAATCATTCCACCTGAAGTGTCAGGCACATAAAGGTATTATTAGTTAAGACTGAATTGTAGTTTAACTTGAAATAGGAGACTTGAATTTTGCTTTTAACTATTAGAAACAGAAAAAATTAAAGTGAATAATTTTATAGTTTTAAATAGTCACATTTCTTGCTATTTTAACTTTAGCCAAGGTGATCTTCTAAAATGTATGACAACATTTATTTTGAGGCCTATTATGTTTCAACTTTTGGAGAAAGATAAGTGCAATACACCACAGAGACTTATAAACTTTAAAATTCCTATGGGGAATCGATTTTAGGAACAGAGATTGAAATTAATTTTGTAAACATATATTCAGTGACCATTACATGTCAAGCATTATTAGGTATGGTAAAGAATTATGGATAAGACCCAGTTCCTGCTCTCAAGGATCTTATGTACTAATGAGTGGGACACATCATATAAATACATTACATACAATAAGTTAAATGCTAAGGGAGGTGAATGTACAGAGTGCAAAGAGAGAATAGATGAGGAGTAATAAATTCTAATTTAGGGGTTAAAGATTCTAAAGGAGGTAGCAGCCAAGCTGGATTCTAAAAGAAGATGTTTGTTTTGAAAACAAGGAATAGAAGTAATTCTTTGCAGAATAAAGATATATGGAAAGAGACTGAAGTATGGAACAGAGTGATTTGTATTATATAAAAACAAATCTTTCTAGAGTATGACTAAGACCTTGGGCTCTGAGGAAGATGGCTTGAATTTGAATTCTGACTCCAATATTTACGAACTGCCTGGCCTCCTGAGGTTACCTAAACTCTCCATGGCTGTTTTCCTGTGTGTATAATAGGGCTAATAACAGTACCTAACTCACAGGATTGTTGTGGGGATTAAATTAGGTAATCTATGTAAAGCACTTAGAACAGTACACACTTTATGGTGAGAGCTCTACAAACAATAGCTGTCGTTGTGGCAAAGACACTCTGTTGACTACAGTGGAGGCTAACATAACTTATAAAATACATACTTTTAGTAATACATAAAAACAACAGTATGTCAATTACTTTTTGAGGCATGAAATAATCACTGCTAAGGAACTGGGTGTTCCACATCCATTTAGGAAGTACAAGTGATCATAATTCTCATCAAAACAAGTAGAACGAATTTTTAAAAATATAAAGCATATACAATCATATATGTATAACATACATGCTTATTTAAGATTTCACAGAGTTTTATAGAAAAATAAGTCTAAAATAACTAGTTTCTTTTCTAGAGAGTAATAAAGGTTTTTTTTTTGAGCAAATACCAATGCTACTTCTCTATCTGTGAATAGTAGCCATGTCTGGGGAAAAATGGGCAAGAAATGGGCCAGCTATGAGCAGTACTTTGCTGGGATAGCAAGAAATATGGCAGTTTTTAATAGCTGCATGGGCTGGCATGATGCACTGAAAACTATTGTATCCCCAGACTCAGAGCTGATTCCTCTGACCAGGCAGTGCTGACCCCAAAAGAATTTTGCTGCTAGTAGGGCAGCATAGGATGCTTTGGGCTGGGCTGTAAATCAGAGAGAAATCTCCATACCCTATAGAGCTTCAATCCTAAACTTCCCCTGAGGGTGCCTGTAATCACTCAGGATAGATATAACTGAAGACATCGAAATCAAAGGTAAACTGAAACTCCAGCTGCAACCCAAACACACTCCATCTAAATTCCTATTTGGATCAGAATAATCAACTCCACACCCTACCAACCTACTTGACAGAGAAAGGGATGTGTTTTCTGAGGAAAATTAATTTTTTGCTTCAAATTCTTTGGTTCATTTAATTATGCAACCCTACAAAAATGAAAATA
Source organism: Aepyceros melampus (assembly GCA_006408695.1). Classification (NCBI taxonomy): domain Eukaryota; kingdom Metazoa; phylum Chordata; class Mammalia; order Artiodactyla; family Bovidae; genus Aepyceros; species Aepyceros melampus. Next base: position 273,929 of record SJXQ01002251.1, on the reverse strand, counting down.
CATGAAAGGAAGAGAAAAATTAATACACAGAAGTAGATTCACAAATGAAATGAATTAGTTATTGGAGTCAGCAGGTTATAGATTCTAAAATTATTATAAATTATTATAAACATGTTGTTCAGTTCAGTTCAGTTGCTCAGTCGTGTTGGACTCTTTGTGGAGTCCACCTAAACACACATCCATTGAGTCAGTGATGCCATCCAACCATCTTATCCTCTGTCGTCCCCTTCTCCCTCTGCACTTAATCTTTCCCAGAATCAGGGTTTTTTCAATGAGTCAGCTTTTCGCATCAGGTGGCCAAAATATTGGAGTTTCACTTCAACATCAGTCCCACATTTCTCCAAGTCCCAATAGTCCCAATAGTGTCCCACATTTCTCCAAGACTGTTTATTGTTCTCATGTTACATAATCTGTACAGTTCTATATTTAAGTTCATTGATTCTTTCTGTCGTCAGCTAAAATCTACTACTGAATCCCTTTACTCATTATTTTTTATTCCAGTTATTATATGTTTTAATTACAGCCTTACCATTTAAAAATAATTTTTCTCTTTTAATGGATATTCTCTACTTCATAACAAATTGTCATCACATCTTTAATTCTTTAAGCATAATTTTCTTCATTCTTTGAACCTAGTTATGACATTGTCTTATAGTCCGCTAAGTCCAACATCTAAGCCTTCTCAAAGGCAGTTTCTATTACCCGCTCTGCTTTATCTTTGGATGGGTCATACTTCCCTACTTCTTTGTATGTCTTGGGCATAATTTTTAATTCATTTTTTAATTGCTTATGCATGACTTTGGCCATAAAGTATATGCTGTGAGTTTATGCATCCTTTAAAAGTGAAAAAAAACTCAAAACTCTATAGTCATATCTTCATACATCACTACCAAAAAAAACACAAAATAATTATCGCTGCTTGGAACTTCCACGGGGGTGGGGGGCGGGGGGAACCTGCCAAATTATAATTTTTTTAACCTCCATGAGATTTCTCTGTATAATCTGGCCAAATTGGACAAGTTTTCCAATATCAGTACTTCCAATGCAGTATGGGCTGCATATAGAAACTTCTTCATGCACTCACATTCACAGCCTATTCTTCATTTCAGGTTTCCTGGGCCCTTTCCTAACATTTGTGAACTATTCTAAACACTCATTTTTGACCTGTTTTAAACCACATGATGAACACCTAATTTGGTTACCTTCTTTGACACTTAGTGCTGGCCTTGACGGTGACTATGGTTTTGTGGTTCACCCATGTGCACATCTAATTCTGACATCCAACTTCACAATTTTGATATTGTGCAATATTTTTCTATATATAAGATATGACTTTCATTTCCAGCACTTTTGCTTTTCCAATTGGTTTCATGGTTTAACAAGAAAATTTCACAGCATATATTTCATCAAATTGCATCTACTCAGAGAAAAAAGGAGACTGATAAAAAATACAAGTTGTAAAAATCATTTAATTACCATCAGTGCTATGTCTCTGAATAGTGTTTAACTTGGCAATATCTTAACAGTCAATTTTTTTCCTCTTCAAATAAAAAGATGTAAACATTTCCAAGACTGAATTAGCCTTTGTATAATTCATTCCAGGATATTTTAGCAGTCCTGTATAATTGTACACTAGGTTTTCTCTAATACAAGTTCTTCTGAGACAAAAAGTTGTTAATTACCCAAGAAATACAGAAATATGGATGAATGGCAAGTGAAAATATGTACCTAGGTAAAAAGGTAAAATAGTGAAGATGTTAATTCTTCCCAGATGAATCTATGAATTTTACACAATCATAAAATACAGAAAGTTTATTTTTTTCATATATGACAACATTGTTCAAAGATTTTCTGGAGGACATATGTGAGAGACCAGCTATGAAATACTTGAAAAGTAACATTATAGCATATGTAAAAATTACTTTAAAGACTTAATAAATAAAAGAATAAAGCAGAAATAGATCAATGGTAAAGATGAGAAAGATCAGAAACAGATAAAAATATATTGAATAATTGAGGATATAATAAATATTGTATGTCAAATCAGTGGAGAAAGAATTCAGTAGCATTGGGAAAATTGTTAACCAGCAGTAAAAAATAAAATTTGATTTTTATTTCACACCACACATCAAAATTCTAGCTGAACTAAAGATCTAAATAAAGACATGAGAATAAACAGAGATGTTAATTATGTAATTTGAATGGAAACATTTTATATATGACACCACCTAAATATAAAGTATGAAGGAGAAGATTATTGGATCCAGCTATATAAAAATAAAGAGTAAAAGGCCCTCTCATAATTGTAGCATATCTGATGGCAAAGAATCAACAGAATTACTATATAAATATTTCTCACAAATCACAAAAAAGTCACCAGTAAGTACATAGACTAAGGAAGAACACCAAATATTAGTGGAAGAGTAAATATAAGGAAAAACACTCCAATCATCAATAACTGATAAATGTAAACTAAAAGAATGGAATACACACATATACATATAGCTGGAAATAACATCAATGAAACTCAATTTTGAGAAAATAAGACTTCTCAATACCAAAGGGAGTGTAAATCAGTACATTTCTAAAATGAAAATTGATCACATATCAAAAGTGCTAAAATATTTATTCATTTGTTCATTTATCTAATAGCTGCATTTTCAGAAATCTGAGAAAAGGAAACAGTCATAAAACTATGATAGTTTTATCTATGAGAATAAGTACTATTTACAATAAGGAAAAACTGGAAAGAGTTCCAAAGAATAGCAAGAAGAGATAAGAAAGCCTTCTTCAGCAATCAATGTAAAGAAATAGAGGAAAAGAACAGAATGGGAAAGACTAGAGATCTCTTCAAGAAAATTAGAGATACCAAGAGAACATTTCATGCAAGGATGGGCTTGATAAAGGACAGAAATGGTCTGGACCTAACAGAAGCAGAAGATATTAAGAAGAGGTGGCAAGAATACACGGAAGAACTGTACAAAAAAGATCTTCATGACCCAGATAATCATGATGATGTGTTGACTAATCTAGAGCCAGACATCTTGGAATGTGAAGTCAAGTGGGCCTTAGAAAGCATCACTACGAACAAAGCTAGTGGAGGTGATGGAATTCCTGTTGAGCTGTTTCAAATCCTGAAAGATGATGCTGTGAAAGTGCTGCACTCAATTTGCCAGCAAATCTGGAAAACTCAGCAGTGGCCACAGGACTGGAAAAGGTCAGTTTTCATCCCAATTCCAAAGAAAGGCAATGCCAAAGAATGCTCCAACTACCGCACAATTGCACTCATCTCACATGCTAGTAAAGTAATGCTCAAAATTCTCCAAGCCAGACTTCAGCAATATGTGAACCGTGAACTCCCTGATGTTCAAGCTGGTTTTAGAAAAGGCAGAGGAACCAGAGATCAAATTGCCAACATCCGCTGGATCATGGAAAAAGCAAGAGAGTTCCAGAAAAACATCTATTTCTGCTTTATTGACTATGCCAAAGCCTTTGACTGTGTGGATCACAGTAAACTGTGGAAAATTCTGAAAGAGATGGGAATACCAGACCACCTGACCTGCCTCTTGAGAAATCTGTATGCAGGTCAGGAAGCAACAGTTAGAACTGGACATGGAACAACAGACTGGTTCCAAATAGGAAAAGGAGTACGTCAAGGCTGTATATTGTCACCCTGCTTATTTAACTTATATGCAGAGTACATCATGAGAAATGCTGGACTGGAAGAAACACAAGCTGGAATCAAGATTGCTGGGAGAAATATCAATAATCTCAGATATGCAGATGACACCACCCTTATGGCAGAAAGTGAGGAGGAGCTAAAAAGCCTCTTGTTGAAAGTGAAAGAGGAGAGTGGAAAAGTTGGCTTAAAGCTCAACATTCAGAAAACGAAGATCATGGCATCTGGCCCCATCACTTCATGGGAAATAGATGGGGAAACAGTAGAAACAGTGTCAGACTTTGTTTTTTTGGGCTCCAAAATCACTGCAGATGGTGACTGCAGCCATGAAATTAAAAGGCGCTTACTCCTTGGAAGAAAAGTTATGACCAACCTAGATAGTATATTCAAAAGCAGAGACATTACTTTGCCGACTAAGGTCCGTCTAGTCAAGGCTATGGTTTTTCCTGTGGTCATGTATGGATGTGAGAGTTGGACTGTGAAGAAGGCTGAGCGCAGAAGAATTGATGCTTTTGAACTGTGGTGTTGGAGAAGACTCTTGAGAGTCCCTTGGACTGCAAGGAGATCCAACCAGTCCATTCTGAAGGAGATCAACCCTGGGATTTCTTTGGAAGGAATGATGCTAAAACTGAAGCTCCAGTACTTTGGGCACCTTATGCAAAGAGTTGACTCATTGGAAAAGACCCTGATGCTGGGAGGGATTGGGGGCAGGAGGAGAAAGGGACGACCGAGGATGAGATGGCTGGATGGCATCACAGACTCGATGGACGTGAGTCTGAGTGAACTCCAGGAGTTGGTGATGGACAGGGAGGCCTGGCGTAGTGCGATTCATGGGGTCGCAAACAGTTGGACACGACTGCGCGACTGAACTCAGAACTCAACTTGTGGCTTGCAGAATCTTAGTTCCCTGAGCAGGGATTGAACTATGGTTTATAGCAGTGAAAGTGCTGAGTCTCCTGGACCACGGGAAATTCCCTTTGTCAGTAACTGATAAGTCAAATCCTAATTAACAAGAGTTTAAAAAGAGGCAGGTTTAAAATGGGACTTCCCTGATGGCTCAGACGGTAAAGTGTCTGTCTACAATGCAGGAGACCTAGGTTTGATCCCTGGGTCAGGAAGATCCGCTGAAGAAGGAAATGGCAATCCACTCCAGTGCTATTGCCTGGAAAATCCCATGGACAGAGAAGCCTGTTAGGTTACAGTCCATGGGGTCGCAAAGAGTTGGATACAATTGAGCGACTTCACTTTCACTTTTCATTTTCTCAGAATTGTAAACTGCCTAATGTCCCAGTTTAACCATTGTCAGACAAAGTAGTCTTTTGTCTTAACTTGCCTCTTTGCATTCTGTGCTTATATTGCCAAACATAATGGCACATAGTTTCAAGACAGGTTAGTATTTCTGGGTAGCCTTACTAGAGAAGTTGAAAGTTGGTACTACAGGTTTTATACTATTGAATCTTAAGTCATATTACGGTATAAAGATTCAGCTCTGATTTGTTAAAATAAATATTGAATTACTGTATTTTAGTCAATGTATGAGTGATTCCTTCATCCTACTCACTGGAGATACAAAGTGTTGAATATTTTGCCTTCTTTTCATGTTAATTCTCATAATTTTAGGGCAGAATATCATTATTCAGACATTCTTAGGAAAAATGAAGTATACACTGGTTTAAATAGTTTTCTTGTTTTTCTTTTTATCGAGATTCTCAGATGTTGGTTGTTTCTGTGAAATCAGGCAGCAATTTAAATGTATTATGTTTTGAAAACTCTAGACCTGCTTCTGTTCTGTTTGAATGGCATTCACTACTTTCTGTATTTCATTCTCTCAGTTAATCTCTTCCTTTCTAATCTGCTTACTAAAAATGAAGATTTAACATCAGAAGCTGAGCTCAGTAACTGATCAAAGGGAACTGTAAGATGCAGTCTTGTGGCGCAGTTTGGGCTGTTAACCTGCTGTCTAAAGGTGATGCTTCAGATGACTTTTTGTGCATGTGCATGGATTTTGTGAATGGTGGAGACTCTAAAAGCTGTGCTGTGCTGTGTAATGTAAAGTGAATTTGTTCTTGATGAGTGCTGTTTGCTTGAAGATTGGATTGACAAGATCTTAATTTATAATAACATCCTTTGACTAATGGATCTGATACCAAGTTTTTGCTAAAAAAACATTTAAGATTATAAAACTAAAAACACCCCTAAACTTTCCTAAGAGGTTTTAAATAGGTTGATCTTTACAGAGAATTGCTGCATTCTAGTTCTGATCAAAGGTAAGGGGATTCAGTCTGAATACATGGACTTTGATTTCAGCTTCCTATCTTGTGTTAGGTTTTCCTATTCTTTTCTGGCTCCAGAATCAAGATTTCCTCAGTTAAAGTATTGCTTCTAATGATTTTGGATTCCCCATGATTTAGGCCACTACCAAATTGAGGAATTAATTGCCAATGTAAGTCATCTTAAATGCCATTTGGAACAAGGGGGGTATACATTTAAAATGTTACCATATCTAGTATCCTTTTAAAAAATAAAGGTATGCCTTCTTTATATGTTATCACCTGTTCCATAATACCTTTTATGTCATATGTTAGTTTGCTCTGGTTTCATATTGAATTAATGCAGAGCTAGCCAATCTTAACTTTAGCCTACTGCTTATTATAATATTGACTCCTTAATTTCGGATCTTTATGGTAACGTTGAAGACCATAGTTAAATGTTAGAAAATTGTTTGATTTTTACCCTTTGTTTCTTGCTCTTCTTTTTCTTTTTTCTTGTAACCTGATCACTCCCCACACATGCACACCCTTGTAATCGTTATAATTGGTGTTTTTAAAAAAATATTTATTTATTTGGCTGCATCGGGTCTTAGTTGCAGCACATGGGGTCTTTGTTGAGTCATGTGAGATCTTTCATTGTGGCACATGGAGTCTCTACCTGTGTCTCTACCAGGCTCCATGGGCTTCAGTAGTTGGCATGTGGGATTCTAGGTCCTCTGCATTGCAAATCAGATTCTTACCACTGGACCACCAGGGAAGTCCCACAACTGATATTTGTTTGATCCCTTTTCTCTTTGGTATGAAAGAATTATAGCTAATATTGGGCTTTCTCTTTGCTGTTTTTGTTAGTACTAATGTTGACAATCAAAGCTCAAAAAAGAAATTATTAAAGGTATTGTGTTCAGATTTATAGCAGCTTCCTAAATTAGGGAGTATTTCAAATTCTTATTTTAATCTCATGCCCTTTTTGAATGTGATATTTATCTGAAAAAATGTGGTACTTAAAGATTATTAATTGGGCTTCCCTGGTAGCTCAGACAATAAAGAATCTGCCTGCAATGCAGACCTAGGTTTGATTCCTGGGTCAGGAAGATCCACTGAAAAGGGGAATAGCAACCCACTCCAGTATTCTTGCCTGGAGAATTCCATGGACAGAGGAGCCTGGCAGGCTACACAGTCCATGATGTTGCAAAGAATCAGACATAACTGAGTGAGTAACACAACAAAGATTATTAAAGTCTTCAAAACTGATAGTCGAGGTAAATCTAACTTTCTAGATGGGAGTTCTTAATTACATTAAAATCTACCACAGATTTGCTTAAGCATTTTATTATGAAATATAATTTTTTTCCCAGAGGGGCTGTTAATTTTGTTATGCAGAAGAGTTTTGTTGCAAATCAGAATGGTTTCTTTCTTTCTGTAGACCAGAAACAACCCTGGCCCCACTGTCTTTTTATATAGCTATATTCCAGTTATTTTCAGCTGGTTGTAGATCTCAAAGATCAGGAATGGTAATGGGTGAGAAGAATAAACATGCCAGTTGGTAATTTGTGCACTTAAAGCAATGAACTTTTTAACTAAGGATCAGATTGAGGTTGAAATGAAAGAACAAAAACATGTCTAAAATATATATATATTTTTGTCTAATGCTTACAGAATAATTTTACATCAATTATCAACAGCTCTGTGAATTAATAAATATTATCTTAGTTTTATATATAAGAAAAAGATGCTCAGAGATGGAAATTTGCATGAGACTCTTAGCTACTGAATGACAGGTCTGGGATTAGAATTCAAGTCAGTTCAGTTCAGTTCAGTCTCTCAGTCATGTCCAGCTCTTTGTGACCCCATGAATTGCAGCACGCCAGGCCTCTCTGTCCATCACCAACTCCCGGAGTTCACTCAGACTCGTGTCCATCAAGTCAGAGATGCCATCAAGCCATCTTATCCTCTGTTGTCCCCTTCTCCTCCTGCCCCCAATCCCTCCTAGCATCAGAGTCTTTTTCCAGTGAGTCAACTCTTCGCATGAGGTGGCCAAAGTACTGGAGTTTCAGCTTTAGCATTCCTTCCAAAGAACACCCAGGACTGAACTCCTTTAGGATGGACTGGTTGGATCTCCTTGCAGTCCAAGGGACTCTCAAGAGTCTTCTCCAACACCATAGTTCAAAAGCATCAATTCTTGGGCACTCAGCTTTCTTCACAGTTCAACTCTCACATCCATACATGACCTGGAAAAACCATAGCCTTGACTAGACAGACCTTTGTTGGCAAAGTAATGTCTCTGCTTTTTAATATGCTATCGAGGTTGGTCATAACTTTCCAAGGAGTAAGCGTCTTTTAATTTCATGGCTGCAGTCACCATCTGCAGTGATTTTGGAGCCCCCAAAAATAAAGTCTGACACTGATTCCACTGTTTCCCCATCTATTTCCCATGAAGTGATGGGACCAGATGCCATGATCTTAGTTTTCTGAATGTTGAGGTTTAAGCCAACTTTTTCACTCTCCTCTTTCACTTTCATCAAGAGGCTTTTTAGTTCCTCCAATTTACTATAAATCTTGTGGCTTAGAAAAATCCTTGTGTATACATTTGCTTCCTTCAGATTAATTCCTCAGTGTCCCAGTACGTAGAAATACTAAGGTAAACTACCAGAGTAATTTAAAATATTCCTTCTGCAACAGATTGGAAGTCTCTTAGTGTTTCTCTTCCCAGGTTGGGCAGCTAGGTGACCTATTGAATTTAAATAAAATCATAGTGACAATAGAAGATTCCTTGGCTCCACCTCAACAAACTGAAATATAATCTTCAGAATGTAGCCTATTTACCTGTGTTTTCAAAATCATCCAGTTCACTTTGGTGCTCAGTCAAGTTTGGGAAATAGTATCTTTTAAGGCACTTAAGACCCTTTGAAGGAAGGCAAATTAATTAAATCATTATTGTTTTTATTAGATACACAGCTGCCTGACAGTGCCCTCAAAAACAGGTATCTTTTAGGGTTTTACAACTCAGTGGGAGAAACTCCATGGTAACAGCATGTGGCAGGATCTTAAGCAAGCCTTATTATCCGGAATACAGGTGCTGAAAAGGGATGATGATATGCCATCAACAACATATAAAGATCACTGCTTTGTAAACATGCAGAACATATCATAAATGCTTAAAGAAAGCAGTATAGCTTTTTTCCCAACCCATTTGAAAATAAATATGAAAATTCAATTGAAGTCAGCTTTTTGCACCTTTTCCCTTTGATATTTGAAGAATATCTTCAAAGATCCAGTCCTCTTAAGAAGGAAGAGTTTGATAACCAGTCTGATTTTGTTTTAAATTATGCTTTTATTGAACCTCATTCACAATATCATATTAAAACAATCTGTTTGTACTTTATGCCCCTTATATCTAATTGAAGGAAGAACTCTCAGAAGTTGAAGGAGTTTCAAATATCATTTTTTTTAAGGTTGAGGGGGTTGGAACTCATGTATATCTTTTGTTAGACCAAGAGCCCACAAATCCTGTCCCAGTCCAGTGCTTATGTGCTAAGACTCTCCGAAGCACAGTGTCTTATTATTTAGTGACCGTTTGAATTCCAGCCCTCATTATTTAACCTGTTTTACAATCTGATATCCTAGTAAGAGTCCCACTTATATTATTTCTATTAATGTTTCTGGTTAACTTCCTGATAAACTTATATCCTGTTTATTTTGCTTAGTTACTATTACACTGCTTTAGAATTTTGCCTGAGAATTTAGATAACATGTATCTTGTTAACAAAGAATACATGTAAATGAGTTTTCTACTGAACAGAAATTAATATAAATATTCATTTAAATAATTTGTATCCCCCCCTTGTTCCAGGAAGGATTTAACATGGCTTATTAATAACCAAATAGATTGATTAATTAAACATATAGTACCCTTTCTTTAGCACTAATGATTAAGGTCTAAGATCCAGTTCTTGGTTTGCCAAAAATGAATTCTCACATGATCCTATTAAGGAAGGACCCACTACTTCCCTAAAATCTTTGTTTTTGCAATTTCAAAACTTCCTCATTAATGTATCATGGAATAAATCAGAAACCAACATATCCATATACTACTTTTTGTTTATAGAAAAGAAGAAACTAAAATTGTGAGTGGAAACTTTACCTAGCCAAGTAATCAGTAAAAAAAGTTTTGTGTTTTTTGTAATAGCCACTTAAAAGTCATTTTACCAGGTTCCTTTTCTTGCCATTTATACCAATTTAAGTAGCAAATTCCATGGTAAAATTCTGACTTTGGCTAATTTTTAGTTATATCAGTTAATCTAAAGCATATACTTTTACTTTTAAGAGGTTTGGCTCTAGGATCATTTTTTATTCAGGTGGGTAAGTAAACCCTTAAAAGAAAAAGCCCTAAACCAAAGGAGACAACTGTGACGGGTAACAGTGTGGCCAAGTTACTCATTCATTATCTGTTCAATTTGGAAATAATTCATGCCTTTCTTCATGATGTTTGTTAAGAAAACTTTTCTTTTTTTAAGAATTTAATGTTAACAATTAAAGTTAACAATTCTATATCTTAAAAATGGGTCAGGTGGAACTACTACAGTCTAAGTGGGCAGCTGAGGTCTAAGTACTGCCCATTCTCTCTCTTTCATCCCTCATCAACCTCTGAGATGCTTCTAAGAAACCCTTAAGGCATCCCAGAACACCTTTCCTAATTTTTTTCTAGTGTCCTTTAACCTTTTTTCTGGACAGTGTCAGAGGCTAGGGGAACCTGAAGAATCAAATAATTACATTTTGCTACTTAATAACTCCTCAGTGAAGAGTTGGTAAAAGTATTTTAACCTTCAAAATTTATTTTTAATGTTGGTGGGCTTACACAGTTCATCTTTTTTCTACCCTAGATTGTGATGGAGCATGGTATAGATAATCTAGATCTAGCTGCATGTAGCTTTTATGCTAAGGGTGCTACGACATCCCCAAGGTAACAAGCACTTATGATATTTCTCCCTCTCCTTTCTGGTATCTCTACGCTCCCAACTCTTAACACAGGACAAAGAACTTTGAGTCTAGTAAAGCTTATAAGGCAACATGGGGTGATGGTGGAGACAACTCTCCTAGCAATATAGTATCTAAGCAGCCAGGCCGAGTGACAAATGGTCAGCCTCAACAAGTGACTGCAGGAGCAGCCAGCGGGGGATACATTAAACGGTATGCTAGTTCTTCCCAATATTTTTACCCTTTTCCTAAAGGAATGTCTCTCTCTGGAGGTTGGGTGTATATATCTATGAACTGTAACTTATCAATTAGAAATAGCATTTATTCTTTTGTGGGGGGGGTAGTTGGTTTTTTCATGGTCTTTTTCTTTTTTGGGGGGCTGCAAAGCATGTGGGATCTTAGTTCCCCAACCAGGGACTGTACCTGGGCCCCCTGCGTTGGAATCTCTGAGCTCTAACCACTGAACCATCAGGGAATTCCCTTATTCCATTTTAAAATTTGCCTTCTGACAAAATGGTGACTGGGATTATTGACCTTAAATGATGGATTAACTTTTCTTTATAAAGTACTTTACAAATTATTCAGGTAGTGATGCTTTATTTCTGTAAATAAGATGTGATTTAAAATGTATCATTTAGAGTAGGAGTTGGCCAGATTCCTGTAAGGATATCCCTGTACAGGGTCAGATAGTAAATATTTCAGGTTTTCCAGACCATAGAGTCTGAGTCATAACTACTCAGTTCTGTTGTAGGGTAAAATCAGGTAATGGGCCACATTTGACTTTGGGCCAGAATTTTACAACCCTATTTTTAGAGCAGTGGTTCTTTAGACTTAAGTGTGTATCAGAATCACCTGAGAGGTTTAGTGAAACAGACGCTGGGGTCCCTTCAGGAGATCTGGAGTAGTCTAAGAATTGGCATATTTTCATGTCTAATAAGTTCCCAGGTTATGCTGGGAATTACACTTTGAAAAACCTCTATTTTAAAGTCATTTCTTCATCTTCTTTTAAATGGCTTTAAGACATTGTTCTCTCTTGAATCAGCCTTTCCATTTTCACTATAGAATGTTTCCCAAGAATGGTAACCTGCAACTGTTTGGGTCTAACAGTTGCTGCTGTCAGTTTGTTTATTTTTACAAAAACTAAATCCAGACTCAGTCCATGTATAATTCACCCAAAAGTACTGAATTAAGTGTCTTTTTGTAATAGTGTGACAAATGATGCCAGGGAAGATGAAATGGAAGAGAACCTGACTCAAGTGGGCACTATCCTAGGAAACGTAAAAAACATGGCTCTGGACATGGGCAATGAGATTGAAGCTCAAAACCGACAAATAGACCGGATCACAGAAAAGGTAAGAGCTGCTTACTGCCACAGGAAAACGGCAGTATGTACAGTGCCTTCGTGCCAAATGACATCGAGTACAGTGTTCAGTAATAGACATCTGTGCTGTGTACTCTGAGGGAGAACAACAGGGATAAGATTCTCTCCCCACAGGCCTTACAGTTTTATTGAGTTTCTAACATGTTAAAAAACAATAGTCAAGTCCTCCTATCTCTTACTTAGTTGGTTCATTTTATTTTCTGTTAAAATTTTTATTTTGCCTGAGCTAAGCAGTTCCGTTGATATACAGCAACTAAAATAACTTTATTGTTGGTTCATTTTGAAACCAAGACCTTGGGATCAACTGGTTTTATTTAAAATTCATGAAAATTAAATTTATTAAAAATAATAACAAAATTTCACCCATGAAACTCACAATCTCTTCTAACCTCTCTGTGAGCTGTCAGGGGTTTTTGTTTGCTGTCTTTCCCCTGAATGAGCGGGTTAGCTTTTGGAATTTTATTGTGTTAGCTAATAACAAATTAGTAAATTCCTGAATCCTCATCTCATGAGTCATAGGTAATAATCAGTTCTGCAGAATGGTTCTTGTAGGGTGGACACACAAAAACAAGAGAGAGTCCTGTGAGTAACAAAAAAAGTGTGGTTGCTATTTTTTACTCCATGTGATCTAAAAGATGCTGAAATTAAACCATGTTCAGTGTTTGGTAGTGTCACAACTAAAAGCTGTTCTTGCTACTTCATTAAAATCTCAGTATACTTTAAAGTTTGGGGTTTCTCTGTTGAATAATTTATGATGGATTTCACTCAGGCAAAGAGTGGTTCATCAGATATTTTCAATGCTGTTACGTGGGTGTAGGCTACATATTACCCATCGTTTTCATTTACAGATTGATGTGGATGGCAGTACATCTGTTCCAGAGATTTTGGGGTATATTATTTCAGTCTCTGGGTTAGATCTAGGGTAACTCCAGATGAGATTTCTATGGTTTGGCTCAGGGGACTCCCACAGGATCCAGACCTATAGCAGAGAAGAGTATTATATTTTCGTTGCATCTAAATGCAGTTGACTGTAAGATGCATCCTAGTCTCAGACACGTTAAACTGTGAAAAAAGATGTTACAGAACTCACGAAATATTAACACGTTCTTCTGTTACATCTTTGTCGTGTTTATACACCCACATTTTTTCAAATGCTTTTGATATTCTGTCACTTCTTGCCCAGAATGAGTTTTGTAATGTGACTTTGACTATTTCCTGAATTTTCTCAGTATGTCAGTTACTCTCAGTAAATGAAATTTAATGCTTTTTAGAGCAACTTAATCTTGTCAAATAATACTGGTATCTTTTTCTTTTTTTTCCAGGCTGACACCAACAAAGATCGTATTGACAATGCCAATGCCAGAGCAAAGAAACTCATTGACAGCTAAAGCTACTGCTGTACTTATCATTTATTTACTTCCCTAGCTCTTCCTTCAAAGTCATCACCTTTCCAGAGTTTGAAATTTTGGTTCCACACTCTTCTAATCAGGAGATGTGGAAGAAGATCTAGGAGTAACAGTCCCCCAATTTTTTAAAAAATTTTCTCATTTTCCCTTGAGGGTATTCTTAGCTTTCCTTCTAGTATTTTCTTTCTCAGTCCATACAATTAGGTTGATTTTCATACATCGTTTATAGTTTTATTTTTCATCCTCTCCGTTTACTTTAGCAGGTTCTTCTGCTTTCAAAATCTGGAAGCATTGCCAAAGATAGCCATGTGAAAGGAAGCTGGAGGCAGTGGGGGCAAGCACAGGAAGGGAGGCAAGAGATAAGAGGTTGTTACCTCAGTAAAACCTACAAACCCTAAAGCCAAAAATGGCGTAACCACACCATGAATATCTAGTAGGGTTTAATTTTTATTTTAAGTTGCAGTTATTGCCAGTTTAGGCCAGGGCTTGGTTTTGGAGCCTGGGTACACAATGTTTTTGTTATGCATCACAACTTTGCAACCTCTGCTCCAAAAAAGAACAGAATGAGCTTTTTTAAAGTAAGCTTAATTTCTGAACTCTTAGTGATTCACCTTTGTACATAGATTCTATGATCCATTTCATATTGCACATATAGGAACACATGGTATAAATGAGTAGCTTTATTTTCATATTATTAATAGTATCATGGTCCCATTACAGGCCTATTAACCTCATAAATTTGTTGTTAGTCTTTGAGGAAAAAATATGTAAATATGAATGTATAACATGAGAATTTCTCTCTACAGCAGGGCTTAAAATTTTTTGGGAAAGTTTGACAAAGTGTATCACATGAATTCAGATTTACCTCAATGCCACAAATTATGTTTAGATAGGAAAAAAAAAAAACTTATTTTGATCTCAGGTAGAAAATAGTTAGATTGCTTTGAGTTTTATGTAGTTTTAAACTTTTTTTAAACTAGAATTTATTCTGTTTAAATAATTTAGAAGATTATGCCTTTGGTTTACTTATTGATGATTGCACTATCATTCTCTTGTGCTCAACTTCCAGAATCACATTTGTTTATAAGTGTTATAAGAATCTTACTGGTATTTGTCACTTTTATTTAAAAACTAGCTTCTGCACACTTCAAGGCTATTAATGTCCATTGGTTTGACAAATAACTACTGTTTGATCCTTACAATTAAATTTTGTAACTAATGGAATTGTTTTTTCAAATAGGTAATATGCTCCTGTGGCTGCTTTGGGGGGATGGAAGCAGTAATTTTGTCAGCTTTAATTTGACAAACTGAATAAAGCAAAGATCCATAAATCAAATGGCACTGCAACAAAGAGCTGACTTTAGCACCCTTCCCACGCTTACTGGAAATATAGGACTTTTGCATCTGTGATTTGTCATGAGGT
This sequence comes from Aepyceros melampus, assembly GCA_006408695.1. Taxonomy (NCBI): domain Eukaryota; kingdom Metazoa; phylum Chordata; class Mammalia; order Artiodactyla; family Bovidae; genus Aepyceros; species Aepyceros melampus. Next base: position 258,796 of record SJXQ01002251.1, on the reverse strand, counting down.
TCATTTTAATCATTATTAGTCTTTTATTCATTTGATCTTAAATATACAAGCTACTGAAAAGTGTTTGTGGGTGAATACCACAGCCTACTTCTTGGAGGAGATAGTTAACATGGGAAACTTTCAAAGGCTGAAAGGAAAATATTTAAAGCAAGATTTTAATTAGGCCTTCAGAAATGCCACATGCTGAAAGGAATAGTTTGGCAAGTGGTAGTAAATGTGTAAAGTAAAAAGGTATAAAACACTGTAGGCTGTTCTTTACATAAATGCCCTTCCTAAAAGCATTAAAAAATTTTTTTGCTATCATGGCCAAAGGAAATTGTTCTGAAGATACCAATATGCTGTTCCAACAGTATATAATTGGTTAGAAGTGTAAGCTAAGGCTCTAGATTGTCTGGATTTATGCTGTAGCTCTGCCACTTGCTGGCTGAGTGACTGTAAAACCATTTCTGTGCCTCCATCTCCTTGTGTGTAAGGAGAGATTAATGATTCCTACCTTATAGCATTGCTGGGAAGACTCTGTGTAATGCATGTAAAGCACTTAGAGCAGTGCCCAACAAATGTAAGAGCTTATTTCATTAGACTGCTGATAGCCACTGTTTTGTCTAGAGTGGAGCTCTTTTTGGGTCAAGGACCTCTTTGTGAATTTGATGAAAGATAACACAGCCTGTCTCTCCAGAGAAACAGACACAAGCATACACATGTGAATCAGGAATAAATGGGTCTTGAAAGCCCATCCGTGGATCCAAGATGACATACTTTTCCAAAGCTTCTGCTACTGAGAAGGAAGGAAGGAGAACCTAGACATTAGGCTCATAATACACTAGGAATAGAAGCTGTTGACCTGAAGTTTTCTCCTGTATTATTGTCTGGAACTTGTTTCTATTACTTTTGAAAGGTAGTAACTGAGATGGTTAGCACAAGCTCTGGAGTCTGACCATCTGAGTTTTGGTTCATTTATGAGTTTTGTGACCTTGAGCATAAAACTGACCCATAATTAAGGAGTTAAATGGTATCCTCCAGTGAACTTAATTTTTTGTTTAATGGTTAGTTCCCTCTTCAGGTTTCTAGTCTTCTAATGACAGTGATCTTTATACCCTATAGTGCCTGTTTTTTTTTTTCTTCCTTCACACTTTTAATTCATTCTTCATTACCACATTTCAACTCTAGATCTTTTCATGTCATGTATGGATTATGAATCTCCCCATAATTTTAACTTCTGCTTCCCAGACATCTGATACTCAACTGCACTCAGAATTAGTTTCATTAAATGCTATTCTTTAGCATTTAAAGGCAATAACCTAACTCTCTTAAGTTATTTCAATTACATTTCTAATCATATTTATAGTTCTCAGACTGATAATCAGGTTCCTTATTCTCTACTCATTTGTTTTTCATTCTAACATAGTTTGCTCCAAGCCTTCTGTTTCTGTTTTACACTTGAAATAAAAAGCACCATTCATTGAGTGCTTACTCTGTCAATAGACACTATGCTAAATGCTTTTATGTATCTTTTCACCAAGTCCTTATAACACACCTGAGAGGTAGGAGGTATTTCCCATATTACAAATAAGAGTAAATTGCTCAGATTCATAAAGCATGTAAATGAATGACTTTGGATTCAAAGCAAGATCTTTCTGACTCTGACGCTCATGTTCTTACGCAATATACTACACTGACTTCTAACCGACCTCTAAAAGAACTTGGGTGACTTAGAACTGTTGGCCACTAGAATCCCAGCCTCCAGACCATAAGTCAGCCTACTTTGTTAACTTATATTTAAGTCTAAATACTTGTGTACTATATCTTTGGCCATATTACATTTAGTCCTTGCCCTCAAGTAGCCCAATCTAGCAAGAGACAGATGAATATAGAATCTGAGAAGTGCTACCATAAAGATGGAGCAGTTAATTCAGCTTAGACTTCTAAGGAGGGGGCTTAGACATAGAGAAGGAACATGTTAGTAAGAGAGGGCATTCCTGACTGAGCAAACAAGTAAAGACAAAGGAGAGAGACACTGCACTGTGGGTTTAATGAGAATAACCTGGGAAGACTGGGCAGGCAAATGAGAGCAAAGAGAGAGTATCTGGCTGGGTCCAGGTGGTGAAAGCAGTCATAAGGGGACCCCATTAATAATTAAATGTCTGGAGACATTTAAGTTGTTTAATTTATAAGTTCTTATTTATTAGATAAGTGCTGGAAAATATTTAGAGAAATGTTCAGTAGATCAGTAAGATTAAGCATTAAAGTTTATAAAAAAAATTAATGATGATAAACTGGCACCCCCATCCCTCCCCTAGTTGAGAAACAGAGAATGACATGGGAAAAAGAGAACCCTTAGACCAGATTTAAGGTCACAGAGACTTTCCTCATATAAACACTAGGTTCTTGTGATCTCATGACTTAATGGTTAAACTAGGTTTGTAAAATGAGAACTAACAATACATGGTAAATAACAGCCCCTTGGCTAAGACAAAACTTCAGAAAACAGTGGAAGCTTTCTAAATGTTCATGTCAATAGCAGTCTGACATTATTTACTTTTATACCTTTAGTTTCTCTTAATAAGCATGGTTCCAGTACCACAAAAATATTTATCAGTCACATGAAAGCTTTTCAGTACTCCTGCAACCTGAACAAGAAGATGAAATATTTCTCCCTAATCAGTTTACTTTTTTGCTTTTACTTTTTTGGCTGCACTGTGTGGCATGTGGGTTCCTAGTTCCCTGACCAGTATCGAACCTATGCTTCTGCAGTGGAAGCATGGAATCTTTAACCATTGGACTCCCAGGAAAGTCCCATTAATTAGTTATTTTCAAAAGGCCATTTACAGGTTAAAGTTCCCCTGTCTTCTCCCTTTAAAGGATTAACCTTTCTTCCAGCCATAGTTATTTAAAAAATCTTTATTTAGTATATTCTCTCTTCAGAGAATAAATTTGATAAACATAAGTTGTAAAGTATTGTAGCAGTAGTTTTTTGATAGGTAATTTGATTTTTAATAGTTATAAATACAAAAAGATTACCAGAAATAAGACATTATTTCTAATAAAACTTCAGGAAAAACTTGATTATTAAAACCCTTGTATCTTACAAGTTTTGCATATACAGTTTTAGCTCTTCTCAATAAGGCACCTGCAATAGTTAAAAAAAAAAAATTGCTACTGCAGCCTTGCAGAACACCTCTTAGTGTTGTGTTGTTTCTCTGGCAAAGTACATTGTTAATCAAGAGTCATATTTACAAACATCCTAAATTCTAAGAATAAATACTTGGAGGGACTGGAATAAAACATAAATCCTCAGATTAGCCACAGTGGCCTCTCATGAATTACCTGAATTTCATAAAAACATGAAGTGTTAACACAGAGGTGGAATGGCAACTGATTTTATGAAAGCTCACACATTGAAACACATGAAATTTCAAGCTGTTGTGTGGAGCTATTCTGGTACCAGGCAGCATCCCCTCACTGTATACATAGCAACTAGCTACTGGGTTTCTTAAAGCCAAAGTAGTGATGGTTTTGAAAATCAACATTGCCCTTTGCCCTATCCATGACTCAAAATGGAGGACGCTTCCTGTCTCTTGATTCGTTTTAGCTTATTTAAGATGAGCCCTGGAAAGGAAAACAATCACTGCGTGAAATGTGACCTCCTGGAGTATCATCTTCTTACAACAGATACCCTTGACGACAACAGGAGCCTTTCAGTCAGCCAGATTGCAACAGGTTCCAAGTCAGTGTACTCTGTAGTTCCCATGCTCCTGGAGGACATCATGCAAATTTCTTCTTGGTAGCTGTGAACCTCTCCATGTACTAAAAATCATGAAAGAATTACGTATTACTATGCCTGAGAAGGTAATTATTGGTTATTTAGGATTTTTTTTTTTAATGGTTACTTAGGACTTGATGATTCTATTTTCTTTAGGTTTTTACGGTTCTTCATTTCTAAAAAATCTATTTATTCTAGATGGAGATTTAAAGCACATGGTTTTGTGGAGTTCTTTCCTCCTTGTATCCTAGTAGGAAACCTATCAAAAGATAAAGATGCTTTACAATAAGCTGTTTAGAGAAAAGAAAAAAAATCACCTTGGAACAATACCATTTGGCTGATTCTCAGAACCCACTACCATATTGGGAACAAATCCTATTAACATAAACAGGATTATACTGTACATACATCCTGTATCTGTAAACATTCATGTGGGTTACTTCACCTTTCTCTTCTCTGGAACAGGAACTAGAAATGCAGAAGTACAATAATACATACCTTATCATAGCCTTCCAGTTCTCGAAGTTTCTTAATTTCAAAAAGGTTGCCTTCCACAGCAAGCAGACAGATCTGCGAATCACTGAGGATGCTCTGTGGAAGCATACTGAGCTCAAGACAGTTCTCCTCCAGACGAAGAACTTTAAGACGAGGACAAGAAGATATCTTCACTGAGATCTGAGATATCTATTGAACAACAGTTTTTTAAAAAGGATAATAAGAAAAAGTACAAGCACTATAGTGATTATTTTTTACTAAATTAAAACAAAAATCTTTACTTGACTATTTGTCCTAGTTCTTTCTTTTACCACCCCCATTTTCTCACTACCCACTTATTCCAGAAGCCTCCTGTGTTACCCAGCTTCTGTTACTACTCCTCCAGTTTTTTTGGGGAAAAACTTTTGAAGGTCACCAGTGGCTTTTTTTTTTTGGAGCAGGAAATGGCAACCCACACCTGTATTCTTGCCTGGAAAATCCCATAGACAGAGAAGCCTGGTGGGCCCCAGTCCATGGGGTCACAGAGTTGGACATGACTGAGTGACTAACACAACACACAAGTGGTTTTTTGGAAACAAAACTCTGATGATAAAAGCACTGTTCATTATAGAAAATTTGAGAATCACGAGTTTAAAGAAAACAGCTACCTGTAATCCATCACTATAAACATTTTGGTAAATTTACTGCCAATCTTTTATGTGTATTAGATGCCAACCACTTTCCTGCCAAAGTCAAGGATTCATTGACCTCATTCCCTGTTGCATTTGACTGTGCTGTCTGTCCTTTCCTTGAAACTCCCTCTTATACATACTAAGTGCTGTGGGTTTTTTTTTTTTTTTCCTATTTTTTGAATTACCTGATTTTTGGCTTCCCTTGTTTCTATGGGCATTTTCCAAGCAGCAGTCCCTAGTACTTACTATTTGATTTTTCTAAACTTTATCCTAGGAAAGCCTATTCATTCTTAAAGCTATCCCTTCTGTTAAACTATGTATCAACATTCATTTCTGCTCACCTCTATTTCCTTTCCTGTGTCTCTGATTTTCAATAAAATAACTTTGGATGCTTCACCATCATGCCCATTCCCAAGAGCACCACTCTTCTTTTAGCTCTTGAGTGCAATACCAAGCAGTTATCCTTGACTTATTCACCTCTTCTGCCCTTTAAATATGCCAAGTCACCTAGTTATATTTACTTAGCATAGTAATCATCTCAGACCTTCACTGGGACCTAGTTAAAACTCAAATTCTCAGGCCCTACCCCAGACCTACAAAATCAGAAACAATGAGTATGGGGGCCCCATGATCTCTTAACCAGCTGTCCAGGTTATTCTAATGCACACTAAAACCTGAGAACCATTGATTTAACGGAGCATATGAATGTAGAGAAGGTGTTCAACTTGCTTAGCCAATTTTTTCTCCAAATATTCAGAATGTTTTCCCCAAAAGCTCAAGAACATAAAATAACTAAGGAAAAGATAAGACCAGGCCCCTCAAAGACTGAATTTCATCCTAAAGTAAGGTCAATACAATCTAGAACAGTTTTGACAAATAAAACTTAACTGCAATCTTTGGAATGTCCTACATCTCTATGCTGTCCAATACGGTAGCCACTAGCCACATATGGTTACTGAGCTATTGAAATATGGCTAGTGCAGCTGAAGAAATGAATTTTTTTTAAGTTTAAATGAATTTTAATGGCCATGTAGCTACTGGCTACTGTAATGGACATGCAGATTTAGAAGCACAGACTAGAAAACCAGACGACCTGGTCTCACTGTGATTAATATTTCATCATTTGTGCTTTATTTCTAGATCAGATATTGTTTCTCTAGTCAGATACATGTTAACCAAAGAGCTTCTGAAGTTAAACAACTTTCAAATACTACAATTAAAGCTATCCAACAAAGAAATGAGCAATCTACAGAAATCTATCTATGATGGTTTTTCAACAAAAGCAGGATACACTTGACATGCCAAAGAAAAGGGACCCCTGATGTCCAACTCTGAGAACTTACAAGTTTAAGCCTCTTTTCTACTCTATCTTCCTGACATAGTTCCTAGATAGTTCCCTGACATAGTTGCTAGATAATCAGAGGTATTTGAGGACTACCTGAAGAACTCGTTTTCTGAGACAGGTTTCACTTTGGATATTACCTCCCATTATCTATCTCACTCTCCAAAGAACACCTACACAACAAACACATCCAGTGTCTCAACTAGCTTCATGGTATGTTGGGCTTTGAAATTAGTCCAGTCCATAGAATATATCTCTCTTCTAACCTCTGATACCCCCTCCATGAATATAGTGTAGAGAACAATTGGTTATTCAGGAGACCGCAAACCAACGTAACATACTGTAGAAAAAAAAATTAAGCTCTAGACCTGGTTCTGATTGAGGTTGAGTTCAATGACCTGCAGCTCCCCGACTGTATCAGGTATGCTCCGAATCTGGTTCTTGGAGAGATCCACTACATCCAGGTGTCGTAGGCTACACAGCTGCGGTGGCAGAGCTCTCAGCTGGTTCCCAGAGAGGCTCAGGGTCTTAAGGGCAGATAGTTGCCCAAAAGTAGATGGCAGCTCTCTTAAGTGATTGTTGTTTAGGCTTAGTGTCTCCAGTTTCTTCAGATTGCATAACTCTTCAGGAAGAGCAGCTAGCAAAGAAAAATGTAAAAACCTGAATCTGATACAGCTGAAAAACACCTTTGATGAAGTTTAAAAAAAAAAACCATATGGCAGTCTGTTATGCCTCTGTTAAATATGCATAGGGTTTTCACATGTTGCCCCATTTTTAAGTATTGCATCTTTACCAACATAGTCTGCAGAAGGTGAGGGTATCATCAAAATGCAGGAAAACATTATGTGTATAATGGGCTCCTTTTGTGAAGAAGCCACTGCACAATCCCACAGCAGTTTTCTGGGACTGGAAGACCCTCTCCTTCCCATACCGTCTGCCCTTCCAAATTAGCAGCAAAATTAACTCTGTTTACAGTACACTCCAAAGATAGTCCCTTTCAAGTCCAAATTAACTTCCTATCAATCATTACCCCACCAGAGGAGGCTTATAGGTGTAATTCTAAGAGACAGAACGCCTCGAGGATTCTGCCATTCTCCAGCCTCTGTAGTTCCCTGAAGCTTGTAAGAAAACCCCAAAAAACAAACAAAAAAAACCCACCTTTTCTGTTGTTGTTAGATTCTGATACATTTACTTGAATACCAGTTTAATAACATTATAATTATACTCCAAACTCTATTCCAAGAGAAAAACCACCCTTCTTAAAGCTGATCACTAGCAAAATTCCCAGGAGCAAAAGCCATACTTAATTTGTTATTGTTCAAGGAGAGGCTCTTTAGCAGAGTGAACTTCCCTATGATCATAGGCGGTAGATTCTCAATCTTGTTGTTGGACAAGTCGATGGTCCTGAGATTGCTTGTCAGCTTCTGCAACTCTGAGGGGAACTGAAGAAGGGGGTTCTCAGAGCAGAGAATCGCTTATCTATTAACTTCACCGCCCGCCGTCCCTCTCCCTTTACACTCCTTGGTCGGATCCCTCCCAGTTCTCACCTCGGTCAGCCCACGGTCCTTAAGTTGAAAGACACCAGTTTTCTGCGCGGTTTCCACATGAGCGCGGAGGGCACTATTTCCCATCCTAACTCCAAGGCTCAGGTCCCTGCGGGAAGGAAGCGCAGCTGTTACCATTCGGTTCTAGCCGGCATCCAGCTACCCCGTCGGCCTCCCGGCTGCGTCTCAATCCCCAGCTGTCACCTCCTGCCGTCCCGGGATCTTGGAGGCCAGCTCAAGAGTGGCAAGAAAGAAAGAGAAGAACGCCAGGCCCTGCCGATTTTGCAGCTGATCCGAGGCCAGACGCTGCTAGGAGTTGAGGGAAGATCAGGGATGCCCGAACTCGCCTCGTACCGCTCAGCTCACGGCCGGTTAGGCAGGGGAAGACCCGGGATCCGCGCTCACTGGGATGCGCTGCCCAGGCTTCCGCACGGGCGGAAACGCCCTGTGACGTCATCGAGGCGCGCGGTGCGTTCCACTCACTCTGCGCGCCACCCGGGAAGGTGGCTCACAGCCATGGCCGCGGCGAAGCCCTGGGACCCGGCTACCGCGCCAAACGCTGCTGGGCTACTGCTGGGCCATTTCATTACATCGGAGTTGGTTACTGAGGTGCGTGGCGACGATGGCGTCATTAAGGAGGTGTACCCGGTGGCGACAGAAGCTGGCTGTGAGGTGGTGGTGCCGGAGTGGGTGTTGAGGGTGCTGGCTGGAAGCCGATAGGGCTGCTTGCTGGCAGAAGTGACTGGGCCGCGGTGGGTTATGCAAAAGTGGGGCTCTGAGTAGATGGTGTTTCAAGTGTCTGGCAGGCGAGATATCTCAGGTCAGTTCGTGGGCGGTAATAAAAACTAATGTTTCCCCGCCTTTTTCTCAGTCCAGTGATAACCGCCTCTAGATTGTATGGATGGCTGGGTTGGGAAATAATGGGTAGATAGTTAAAACGGACGTTCCCAAACGATGCTCATTGTGTAAAATATTGAAGTCTTACGAAGCGCTGGGTCCGGGAGGGCGCCAAGGGAAGCACGCTAGGGAGTCGGGGGGCTGGAGGGTGGGGAGGGGGTTATTGGCGAGAAAGACCCGAAAGGCCTGGATATGAATGGCAAACATAACCACAGCACTCCCCAATTCTCATCTTCCTCACTTCTCTCCTGTGTTTTCTTCCTACCAACTTGTCTAGGGCTCTGGGAGATAGTGAAGGACAGGGAAGCCTGTCATGCTGCAGTCCTTGGGGTCACAGACCAGACAACTTGTATAGTATAGTTCTGTAACAAAGTAATTTGATAAATTCGTACTATAAGACACTTGGAATGAGTACAGTATTGTAAAGCAAAACAAACTAAAAAATAAAAATTAATTTAAAAAATAAAAAAAGAGGGGATATATGTATATGTATAGCTGATTCACTTTGCTGTACAGTAGAAACTAACACAAAATTATAAAGCAACTATATTCCAATAAAAATGTGAACAAAACAAACAAACAAAAAGACACTTGGGATTTGTCAGTCTAGAATGTATTGGTAGAAGATAAACCAAGGGAATAAGTCTCTGGTGAGTTAGGCTGCTGATTGCCTGGGGAGGATCTTTCTTGGGTCCTTCAAGTAAGGCTAATTAGACATACTTGTTTTGCCTACAGGTAAGCTCTGCCAATCCATAGCTCCTTAAAACCATCTTATAATCTTACTACACAGCTAGATCCAATGAGGAGACTTCTCAGATTTGTAGCATGATTCTACTTTAAGCAAACTGTACATATGAAAACCTGTTTTTATTATAAGGATTTATCATTCTTTCAGAATGATGTATTATATGATCACTTTAAACAGTCTATCCATTAAGTACACATCATCCCATATGTGTTAAAAATTAAGAGTGATGCTTAAAACTGTGTGATATGATATGATACAACGCTTCTAGAAAATATAGCTTATTGAAGCTTTGTTCTGTTTTGATCTGTCCATTGGAGAATGTTTAGTGAAAGAAAGGTAGGGTTAATTGTCTATAGGATAACACGGGATACTGCTTTGGCTTATGCCCTGTTGTTGTTGTTCTTGTTCTGTGACCCCAGGGACTGCAGCCTGCCAGTCTTCCTTGTTCTTCACCATCTCCCAGAGTTTGCTCAAATCCATGTCCATTGAATTGGTGATGCTCTCTAACCATCTCATCCTCTGCCATCCTCTTCTTCTGCCTTCAGCCTTTCCCAGCATCAGGGTCTTTTCCAGTGAGTCGGTTCTTTGCATCAGGTGGCCGAAGTATTGGGGTTCAGCTCAGCATCAGTCCTTCCAATGAATATTTAGGATTGATTTCCTTTAGGATTGACTGGTTTGATCTCCTTGCAGTCCAAAGGACTCTCAGGAGTATTCTCTAGCACCGTAATTCAAAAGCATGGATTCTTTGGTGCTCACCCAGCTCTAACATCCATACACGACTACTGGAAAAACCATAACTTTGACTATACGGACCTTTGTCGGCAAAGTGATGTCTCTGCTTTTTCATACTCTGCCTAGGTTTGTCATAGCTTTCCTTCCAAGGAGCTTCATGGCTACAGTCACCGTCCACACTGATTTTGGAGCCCAAGAAAATCTGTCACTGTTTCCAATTTTCCCCCATCTGTTTACCAGGAAGTGATGGGACTGGATGCCATGATCTTAGTTTTTTGAGTGTTGAGTTTTAAGCCAGCTTTTTCAGTGTCCTCGTTCACCCTCATCAAGAGGCTCTTTGGTTCCTCTTCACTTTCTGCCATTAGAGTGGTGTCTGCATATCTGAGGTTGTTGATATTTCTCTTAGTGGCTTTGTTAAAGTGTTAATCGCTCAGTTGTGTCCCACTCTTTCATGGACTGCAACACCATGGACTGTAACCCTCGAGGCTCCTCTGTCCATGGCAATCTCCAGGCAAGAACACTGGAGTGGGTAGCCTTTCCCTTCTTCAGGGGATCTTTGTGACTCAGGGATCAAACCCAGTCTCCCGCATTGCAGGTAGATTCTTTACTATCTGAGCCACCACAGATGTAAGAAGTCCTTACATCCTAGATATTCCAGCAAACTTTGAGTCATGGTGCCTTGATCTGAGCTCCCTCTACTGGCAATACATGAGATAAGGATCTGGACCTAAAAAAAACCCCTCAGAATCTATTTTCTAACAGAAAGGAAGAGTACTACACATACATACACACATAGTGTATTTTCTGTATACTGCTCTCTTCTGCACCTCACTACCGTTTTAGAGCCTCTGTTAATGCTGCCTCCCTTTTAATGTCCCTAGCATGTCTTCTTCAGTATGAAGAGAAAGGACAGAGAAAAAAAGAAAGGATGCTCACAGATACAAGCATAAACAGATATGTAGATATAGATACCACAGTGTTATCAGGATTTTTACGTGAATGTCTAGACATGAATATCCTGGATTTCAACTTCTTGTACCTAGCAGCAGAGTAAACAGAAATACCCTAAACAGATGCCCAGTGGCATGTAAAGTTCATGTATAATGGTAGTTGTCAATAGTAAAGACTTTCTAATTTTCCAATCCTTGCTTTTTTTTTTTTTTAAGGTGTTCTCTAAGTCACAATCCTCAAAATAGAATTTCCATTTACTAGAGGAATTTGACTGTTCTTTCTCTCCTTTCCTTTTCTTGAAAATTCTTGTTTTCCCTCTGGTTTCTCTTGCATGTTTTTGGATAAGCTCCATTACCCTGTTGTTGAACCCAAGAGTTTACTAGTTTGCAAACGTGCAACCGAGATTAGTGTATAAACATGGAAGGATGGAGAGGTACCAGAGAAGGAGGAAGTTACATGGAGAAATAGGAGATGTTTTACTTTAATTTACCTTCTTATCTTTAATTTACTTCTAAGAGAGAGCAGAAAGAGTCAGGCCAATATAATGGAAATGCAAATTGTATTCTCATTTCAGCCCTGTTACACATTGGCAGTATAAAGTTGAACTAATAGTTAACCTCCCCAGTCCTCAGGTTTGCCATCAGTAAAATATCCTGTGTTGTCTACCTCAGTGAATGACATAACTATCTGTCCAGTCACCTGAAGCAGAATCCTTGGGAGTCATTACTGACTTGACTTTATTCCTCATTCCCTGTATCATCTAGGACTTACAAATTCCATCTTCTTAGGAACTAATATCTATCCCTCCCTTTCCTTTTTAACTGCTACTAACCTAATCCAGTCTTTTTTTTTAAATTAATTTTTATTTTTTAGTTTGTTTTGCTTTACAATACTGTATTCGTTTTGTTACACATTGACATGAATTAGCCATGAGTGTACATGAACTCCCAATCCCGACCCCCACCTCCCCCCTCCCGCCCCACACCCTCTCTCTGGATTATCCCCGTGCATCAGTCCCAAGCATCCTGCATCCTGCATCAAACCTGGACTGGCGATTCGTTTCACTTATGATATCACACATGTTACACTGCCACTCTGCCAACCCATCCCACCCTCTCCCTCTCCCACAGAGTCCAAAAGGCCGTTCTATACATCTGTGTCTCTTTTGCTGTCTTGCGTACAGGTTTATCATTACCATCATTCTAAATTCCATATATATGTGTAAGTATACTGTATTGGTGTTTTTCTTTCTGGCTTACTTCACTCTGTATAATCGGCTCCAGCGTCATCCACCTCATTAGAACTGATTCAAATGTATTCTTTTTAATAGCTGAGTAATACTCCATTGTGTATATGTACCACAGCTTTCTTATCCATTCATCTGCTGATGGACATCTAGGTTGCTTCCATGTCCTGGCTATTATAAACAGTGCCGCAATGAACATTGGGGTACACGTGTCTCTTTCAATTCTGGTTTCCTTGGTGTGTATGCCCAGCAGTGGGATCGCTGGATCATAAGGCAGTTCTATTTGCAATTTTTTAAGGAATCTCCACACTGTTCTCCATAGTGGCTGTACTAATTTGCATTCCCACCAACAGTGTAAGAGGGTTCCCTTTTCTCCACACCCTCTCCAGCATTTATTGCTTGTTGACTTTTGGATCGCAGCCATTCTGACTGGTGTGAAATGGTACCTCATTGTGGTTTTGATTTGCATTTCTCTGATAATGAGTGATGTTGAGCATCTTTTCATGTGTTTGTTAGCCATCCGTATGTCTTCTTTGGAGAAATGTCTATTTAGTTCTTTGGCCCATTTTTTGATTGGGTGATCTAATTAAAATTAAAAGCTCTGCACAACAAAGGAAACTATAAGCAAGGTGAAAAGACAGCCTTCTGAATGGGAGAAAATAATAGCAAATGAAGCAACTGACAAACAACTAATCTCAAAAATATACAAGCAGCTTATGCAGCTTAACTCCAGAGAAATAAATGACCCAATCAAAAAAATGGGCCTAATCCAGTCTTATCTTTTCACCAGGTATGCTGTGGCAGCCACTTGTCTAAATATCCAACCTCCAGTCCAGCTCCACTAGTTTTCTGTCTGTTTGTTTGATGATGTTGACTCATTACCGGAGTAGTTTGGGGCTTTTTACCTCACAATGTTGTGAAACTATTTTCAAACTTTTCTTTATTATCCACAATGGAATCCCCATACTCATTAAGCAGACACTTCCCACTCCTTCCTACCTCCATCTCCATTAATTTTATTTTCCATACTATCTCCATTTACATTTCTAAAATAGGTATTATATATGATTATCTCACTTCATCAGAAAACTTTAAATTGCACTCATTTTCTGCATTATGATTGCTTATTATAGCTATCAAGATCTCCCATGATTATGTAGGAAACTATGTTTCCAGATTGATCTTTCCCTTCTCACATATATGTTAGTACTAACTCACAGTTACTGAGCATTTGTAATGTCTAGAATACCTTTTCCTTACCATCCATCATGAGCTTGTTAAGGGCAGAGAGCTTGTTTCATTCATCTTTGAATCTTCCATTGTCTAACTCAATGTTTATAAAATTGATTATCATTATTCAGCCAACTTTTGCTATGAAGAGCCATAGAGTAAGTATTTGAGGCTTTTAGGTCCATAGGGTCAGAACTAAGCTATTTTAGTATGAGAACAACATGAGATAAGTAAATGAATGAACGAAGTTGAGTTTCAGCGAAACTTTATTTCTGGATACTAAAATTTGAATTTCATTTAATTTCCATGTGTCACAAAATATTTTTCTTTTGATTTTTTTTCTCCAAAAATTAAGAAACATAAAAACCATCCTTAACCCTTAAGCTACACAAAACAGGCAATGGGCTATATTTAATTCATAGGCAGTAGCTTCCCAGCCCCTGGCCTATATGGTATCTGAAGTTCTTTCCTGTGCCAACATTCTAGAAAAGAAAAAGAGAATAGAAAAAACTATGGATGAAGCCAAGGGATGAAAAAGAGAATGTTCTTCTTCTATGGTAATGTGCAATTTAAAAAAGTGATAGACTAAAAAGATATAAAGGAAGTGGGGCAAGGGGGTAGGCTTTTTACAAGAATAATTATGCCTGGACAAAACTATTCCTTTATCTGAGAGAGGAAGAATATGGAAAGAGACAATATGAATGACTTGTAGCCAACAGAGGTCATTTAATGAATCAGATGAATGATTCTGTGGCCCAGAGTGTTTTATTTTAGCCTCTAATCAGCAAGGCCTAATAGACTAGGTCTTGGTCATTTGTGTAGAAGTGGTTCTCTAGCAAACTCAGCCTTAGAATTCTCTGGTAAACTATCAGTAGTGCCAATCTGGTGTGCATGATGTTTTAGGAAATAGTACAAAGGGATTTTGTTTGTTTTTCTTATTTTTTAAATATTTGGACAAAGGATTTGTGATGGTGGAGGTTTCAAAAACAGGAAATACACATTGCTATTATCCTAATCTGTATTTCATTTTTCAGGGGGAGTGTTGGACATATCCTCATATTTTAGATATTTGGGCATGCTATTCCAGTGCACACAGAAACTTTTTCTGACATACTACTGCTTACTTTGTCTGTTCACTTACCAATAGGAAATGTTAAATATATCTAAGAAATCAACTTCTTGCTTTGTGAACTTCTCCAGACTACAGCAGATCACAGATATTCAAGCTGAAATCTACCAGGTAAATTTTGTTGGGGTTTCTACTTTCCACTTCTACTAAAGGAAAGCATCTTAATTGGTTCCAACAATTTTCTTGCAAATAGAATGGTATCTAGCACATAGCTGTGTAGGCTTTTCTTTGCAGTAGTTAATAACAGTAGTAATCATAGTAGTAATGAGTAGTAGCAATAGCAGCACAGGGCTTAAACACCAAAATGAAAAGCTTCCATAACAAGTCGTCTTCCTGCTCCCTTTAAATATTCCTGAGTTAAAGATTGTCCTTTTTTTAAAATCAAAGTTTAACCTTTTACTTCCGGTAAGCTAAGTGGTATTTTTGTTTCTAATGTAGAAAAACCTGGAAATTGAACTCCTAAGCCTAGAAAAAGATGCAGCAGATGTTGTCCATCCTTCCTTTTTGGGTAAGTGATTTAATTAAATGAGTAATCATTAGAATGTCAACTTTTTCTTAAGATTACTTTAAATAAACACTAGGCTACAAGGTTATGATAATTTTTCCAGGTATTAGGCCAAAGCTAACAAAGTCAACTTTTCTGTGGGCTTAGCTATTGCAAAAAGCATAAAAAGTGGCTGAGGTAGGAGCTCCTCAGAGTCAGTAGAGCTTAAAAGACAAAGGCTGAAGAATCTTACAGATGAAAGGATCCTAAAGGGACATGATAGCTAAAGCAAAGGGTAGCCATGGATTGAATATTTGATTAAAAAAAAAATTTTGGTATAACTGACATTATTATTATGATATTTGGTGATGTTTAAATATAGGCTGCATTAAATGTTGGTAGTATTATACCAATGTTAAATTATCTGAATTTAACATTAGTGATTTGATTCTCTTATATAACTACACTTGTTACATTAGAGAATGTTCCTGTTTGGGAAAATACAAGCTAAAGTTTTAGAAGTAAAAGGTCATGACATCTACAGCTTACTCTCAAATTGGTTATGAAAAATATATGTATGTGAGTGTAAAGAAAGAGAAAAAATGTAGCCAAATGTTGGTCCGTGAGTCTAGTTGAAATGTATATGGGAATTCAGTCAGTGAACTTTTCTTGAAACTCTTCTGTAAGTTTGAGATTTTTTAAAAATAAGAGTCAGTTGATAGCCATTAACTGAATTCTGGGGAAAATGCTGACATAAAAGTAGCTGATAAGACAAATGTTTACTTTTTAGTGTTCATATAGAATATTAGAGGCAAAGACTTTATTGAAAAATATGGCTCTGGCTACAAAAAGTAGGAGTAGAATTGGAAAACACTAAGAATTTAGCACTAGATTGGGTAGTCAATAGGAAAAGTAAGAGAAAATATTAATAGTTGAAAATGAAACTAGTATTGGGTATTAAAGATAGGAAAGGGGAGATATTTAGGAGAGAAGTGGTGGGATTGATTTTTGATGTTGATAGTGATTTTAAAACTTCTCCTGTTGCTAACTATAAATTCTGATTCTGGTTTGTGTAGCTCAGAAGTGTCATAGTCTGCAAAGCATGAATAATCATTTGGAAGCAGTGCTAAAAGAAAAGCGGTCCCTCAGGCAAAGACTGTTGAAACCCATGTGCCAAGGAAACTTGCCTGTTGAAGCTGTTTATCACAGGTTAGACTATAAAGTAGACATTAACAGTTACATGTTTGCTGAGGGTAGTTTTTGTTTAGTAATTATTTCATAGCATAATTCGTTGAATAGTATATGAGTGATTATATCTATTATTAATGCTGATACATTAAACCAGAAAGAAAACCCTTTACTTTTAAAGAATTACAGCAATGTTGAAGAGAAAGGCATTTCTTTTGCCCAGTGTCTTGGAAATTATAATGACTTTAATGAAAGAAATTAGATTCATAACATAGTAAGGTGGATAAAATAATTTTTATTGTGTATAGACAGTTTTCTGTGATGTAAATTTATTATTATGTTAATATCTCTATATAAAAATTCTGTTGGAGTTTAAGTAGGGACGGATGTACACAGGGTCAACTAAAAGGAGGAAAATTACAATTCTGATCTCACCTTTGCTGACTGTATGTCTCAAAGCCTTGGGCAAATGACATGAGTTTTTAACCGTAGCTTCCCATTCCACAGAAGGGGCATGCTCTCTTTTTATCAAAGGAGTATGGGAAGTATCAAATTGAAGGTGTAGGTTATTAATAGTAAAAAATAATAAAATTAAAAAGCAGGCATCTGGGGATCTGATTGCTTTCTCCAACCAGTGTCTTACTAACTGACCCTGAGCGGTCAGTATTTCCTTTTTTTAAAAAAAAATTTGTTTGGCTATGACAGGTCTTAGTTACAGCATACAAAATCTTTAATTGCGGCATACAGGATCTAGTTCCCTGACCAGGGATGGAACCCAGGCCCCCTGTATTGGGGAGTGCAGAATCTTAACCGCTGGACCACCAGGGAACAGTATTTCCTCTTAAGTGTCAAATCTTTTACCTTACAGTCAAATAATAGATATACAAACCCCATGTTTGTGAATATATTCAGTATAGTAAAATATCATTACTATATATACTATACATTATAAATATCAGAAGAACTAAGTAATAATTTGAAGGCATTTTGCAAATACAAAGATTTAAAGTAGTTTCATGAGTAGGCTATTTCAGTGAAGCACATTTATCCTTGTTGTCTTCACCCTTCACCAAGAATAAGTGGATTGAAATGGAATGAGGTTTTACCTAGAGAAAATTTTTTACTTACGTGAGAAAATGATTAACATTCATGTTTGTCTAACATTAGGTAACATTAGACATGATTAGTATTGTCTCTCGCTGTTTTTCTGTTTGGGTGACAAGCTAATTCCTGTTTAAAATGAAAGAGGAGGACCTTTTTTATCACTGATATTTCCATGAATGTAGAAAGGTTATTAATGACTCATTGGGTAGACTGTAATTCTCTTATTTCATATTAAAAGTTCTAATTAAAGGGAAAAAAGAAAACACAAAATATCTGAAGTGGGAAAAAAAAAAGTGACTTTTTTTTTCTCCTTCCTTCAGATACATGGTGCATTTGCTGGAATTGGCAGTAACTTTCATTGAGCGATTAGAAGATCATCTTGAAACAATTAGAAATATGCCTCAGTTAGATGCAGATCTAAAGAAAATGGTGAGTATTACCAGTAGCATTTAGGTACTTCATCTCCTTTCACCTTGCTTGTAACTATCATTGGTTCTTTTATACTAGAATCTTAAATGTGTGATCTCCTTGTTTAACTTTTTGATGGCTAATATTATCAGTGAATTATTTTTTTAACAGGATGCCTTTTTAAAAATTTATAAGTCATTTTACATTGTTTTATTCTAATATTTAATAAATGTGTTATCTTCATTGTGCAAGGAACTATGCTAGCTATATGTATCAGGAGAGAGAAACAGATATGACCAATCCCTTCCTTCAGATTCTCAAGGTTTGGTGAGAGAAAATATAAGATACTTTCTACTTTATAGTATTATTTGCACAGTGAGTACAGCAGAGAATGATAAAGAAGATGCTATCTATTAAGCACAGAAAAAGAGGTGATTACTTTCACTTTAAGAAGATTGGGACTAGAATAGGAGGTAGGAATATTTCAGTTAAGTTTTAAATAGGAGTTAGAAGCAAGCTGCATCTTGAAGAATCAGTGAAAAAGAGTAGTTCAGCCAAAGGCAGTTTGAGACAAGACATGAAAATTAGAGAGCATAGGTATTTGAGGGAAGAAGGAAACTCCAGTTGATTTTTAAGGGTATTGAGAGGGAGATTGGCTCAGGGTTAGTTCATGGAATATTTTGAAAATCAGACTAAGAAGTTTAGACTTTGAGTATTGGGGAACTGTTGGATGTTTTTTTCATTTGTTTTTAGAGTAGTGCACAGAGGGTTGATTTACTTAATCAGAACTGTAGTTTAATCATGGAGAAAATAACTGGGTAGAGTAGACTGAGCCTTGTCACTCCCAAGTATGAGCATAACATCAGTATCACCTGGAACTTTGTTAGAAATGCAGAACTCCTTCACCTTAGACCTTCAGAATCTGAATCTATAGTTTAACAAGTTCCTCAGGTGATTTCTATACACATTAAAATTTGATGAGCTGTGGGTTAGAGGACTAGGCAGAGAAACCAAAGGCAAGAAACTTGGAGAATAAATACAGTTGTTCAGATGAAAGATTTAAAGCATCTGAATACAAAGGATTGTGCTAATGATTTTAGATTCTGGAGGTCAAGTTTCTATCACGTGGCTACTATTTGGACAAGGGACACATCCAAAGAATAAAGTTTCTAGCCTTGGGGACTTGAGAAGAGTACTATCTAGAGATTAAAGAAACCAATAAGTTTGTTTTCTGACATGTCTTATACAGAGAGTAAATGTTTAGTCATGGTTTGTTGAACTGTAGTTAAATTGAGTTTGAGATACTGAATATGCATCTAGATGGAGATTTCCAGAAAACTGAAATGTAGGACTGAACTTTAAGAAGATTAGTTTGACAGTATAGACTTGAGTGTCATCTGCACGAAGGTGATCAGTAAAGACAAAGGAGAGTTGAACTCACAAAGAAAAAGAATGTGTAGGAGATTTAAGGAGCCTTTGTATTAAGAGGCTGGAAAAGATAAATTGTTAACTTTTGGTGTCATAATTATTATGATACAGCAATGATGTATTAATGATAGACATGGTTTCTCTCCTGTTTTCCCCTTCTTTCATCTGTTACAGAGCACAGCTTTAGCAAAGATGGATATTTTGGTGACTGAGACAGAAGAACTGGCAGAGAATGTACTCAAGTGGCAAGAACAACAAAAGGAAGTTTCATCTTGTATCCCCAAAATATTAGCTGAAAAAAATCCTCTTCATAAGCATGATATTATAATGCCTCCTTTACCTCTTACTTCTAAAGTTAATGTTCAAACTATTAATGCCAAGTAATTATCAACTGTTTATTATTTAATTATATGTAATTGTGTGAAGCCCATTTCTAGTCAGTTATAACACAGGTATTTATAGACTTTGCCACTAGCCAAACTGAAAGAGCTCTCTTTATGTTGAAATACTAAGATTCCAAGTTCATTAAGACAAAACTGAATTTTCTTTTGTTTTCCATGTATTTTTATTCCAGTTTTCAGTAAAGCTTAAATATAAGTATGGCAGTTTATTAACATGAGTGCATTAACTATATCTTAGGTAGCAGACTTTATTATGTTTTTTAAAAATGCAGGTTTTTGAATTAGAAGAGTCTAGAATCTCAAAGTATATTGATTATTCCTGTGGGATTGTCACTAAGTGTGCAGAAGAATAGCAGCAGATCAGACTTTGATCCTTTGAAAGGCTGCTTGAAAAGTTGGACCTTGGCTGGCATCTGGAAACTTAGATTCCAAGAGGGTTCCCTCCACTCTCGTCAGTTAGAGTTGCTTTCTGTGACTAAGGTGTTTGTACAGTGTGGTTTGTGCTACCACATGCTTTCTTCCTGGGAATCTAGAATTTGGATATATGCTAGGCAGGATGTACCTACGTGACTAGCCCACAATAACCACTCTGGCACAGCCTGATTCTTTGTTTTGTATTGTTTTGGCCCTGCTGTGGGGCTTGTGGGATCTCAGTTCTCCAACCAGGTACTGAACCCAGGCTGTTGGCGGTGAAAGCATGGGGTCCTAACCACTGAACCGGAATTCTCCAATGCGGCATCTTTTGTGTTTGTTTGTTTGTTTTTAGCACTGCGTCTTTAATGAGGTTTTACGGTAGACAACCTTTCACACATGTCACAGTTCAGCTGCTGGAGGAATTAAGCACATCCTGTGGGACTCTCTTGGCAGAGGACTCTGGAAGTTTGTGCCTGGTTTCCCCCCAGACTTTGCCCTGTACACCTTTCGCTTTGCTCTTCTGCTCTGAATGCTTTTGCTGGAGTAAATCATAGCCATGAGTACAGTGATGTGCTGAGTCCTGTGAGTCCTCCAAGCATCTCATCAAACCAGGGTGGCAAGGAGGGGTTATGGGGACCCGACATATCAAGCAGTTCCAGAGGGTATTCACTGGCAGCCTTAGAAACAGGCCAAAAGGCAAAGTAGAGCAAAGAAAAGAAAAAAGCACATATGGTAAAACTTTGAAAGGTTTTACCTCACAAATTGCTCAGATATTTTACATATCAGAGTTTATTATGCATACAAAAGAGACTGGTAGACTAAGTCTTAGGATGTATTTATTTCTATCAGGAGTAAAACTACTCTTGGCTTATTTTCAGACTTAGGGTTCTCTTTTGCTTTAAATGTATGCTTCAATATTTTTATGCTGTTACATTCTCTTATCACTGGAATTCACTCATCCTTGTATTCAGCACACTCTTAAAGACAAGAAACCTCAACATAGTGGATGAGTTAAGTAGTTGTCCATAAGGAAACAGTATCATTACCCAAAACTACCCTGCTAAAACAACATGTTTTGAAGCCTGTTTTGCTGACCTTTGCAACTGGGGTATAGACGAGTTGTCATAATGTCTTGAATATTGCTGAACATTGCCTAGACACTTTAAGCAAAACTTTTAGTTGTATTTCATTAGAAATCCGTTCAAGCCCATTCTTGGTTTCAAACATCTTACTAAGCATTTTCTTCATGTAATTTCATATATGTATATATGAGGATATATATTTTTTCTGTCACAGTTATTGATATATATAATTTTGGCCTTTTTTGTCTTTTATGTCTTTTTCAAAATAAATAAACCTTTAGTTTCTAACTAAAATTTTGTGGTCCTTGTCTGAATTCTGTATTGAAAGGATAGATACTTTATTTAGCACACACAGTTAAAAGTATAAGGATACAGGTTATCTGATTCACAAAAGTTTCAGGTAAGTTGAGACTGAGGTCTATTACAAAGAGAAAAACTAGTACGATGCTGAAGTCAACAAGTGTGGATCAGTTGTTTTTTTCCACCAGCTTCTAGACATGTAGATACTATCAATGTTGTTTAGTCACTAAGTTGGGTCTGACTCTTGGGAGCCCTATGGACTGTAGCCCACCAGGCTCCTCTGTCCACGGGATTTCCCAGGCAAGAATACTGGAGTGGGTTGCCATTTCCTTCTCCAGGGGATTTTCCCAACCCATGGCTCTTGCGTCTTCTGAGTTGGCAAACAGATTCTTTACCAAGGGAAGCCCCATGCATGAGTGCTCAGTTGCTTCATTAGTGTCTGACTCTTTGTCAGTCCTTGGGATTCTCTAGACAAGAATACTGAAGTGGGTTGCCATGCCCTCCAGGGGATCTTCCAGGGATTGAATTGAGTCTTCTGTGTCTTCTGCATTGCAGGCAGGAGATTCTTTACTGTTAAGCCACTGGTGAAGCCCAAGGGAAGCCCCAGATACTATCAGTAAAACCATCCAAAAAAAATAGTTCTGAATGTTTTTCTACTTACACTAGATGTGAGAGTTGTGAATTCACTTCCAACACAAGAATGATGCTACTTTATGGAGACCATTCTGAAGAAATTTGCTTTGCTGCCTGATTTTTCCGGCACTTTTCTTATTTTACCCCTTGCTCTGATTTGTGATTCTGCCAACCTGACCCCTGTTATCCTCTCAATGTTCCATATAGTTAGGAAAATAGTCTGAGGAACAGGAAAACCCAAAGGGTTTCCTGACATGCAAAATAGGAGATATTAATAACGTATTATGGAATTTCCTAAGGTAATCCCTGTACAACATGAATTTATATGAGATTTATTCTGCAATTTGGGGAATCTACTCATTAAGTTTATCTTAGAAATTAGTATAATTCAAGATAAGCAGATCATGTTCTAGAGTTCTTTTTATTTTGCCTTTTCTTTTTCCTTTCTCACCATTTCCAAGTTAATTTTCTCTTCTTTTGAAAAAACCACATAAATGTAGGAAAAGATTTAGATTAGGATGTGGTAAGAGCAGGAGTCTAGCAATTTATGAACTTTTCCTAGGAGACGATGGACCTCTAAGGTTGCGCTACCCAAATTTAGGGTGCCAAAACAGGACTCAAATATCTTACTTGAGACTTTGAATCACTTTAATGTATAAGGCTAGTAAAAGGGAAGTCATTCATTTCTTGAAGGCTGTGGTGAGATTACATTTTCAAGGAGACCCTACACAGACTCAATATGCTTCCTTGTCAAAAATTAATTTACCTCAAGATGGGAACATATACTTATTTTTGATCAGTAGATACTAATAATACTTTCTGTAACATATTTTCTGAGTCTTAGCTTTTGTGGGGTATAAAAATTTACCTTGGCCAATAAAGATTTACTTGAAAAACTGCAGGATGGAAGGCTTTCTGCAGAAAACCTGATGATAGGTGGGACTCACTGAACAGTGTATCAGTAATCTGAGCTGCCTTTTCTCTCCAAGCTCATCTTATATTCTTTCCACCTCCAACTCCAATTCAGAGATTTAGAGACAGGGCTTGTCTTTAGCTACTACATTTCAGAGAGTAATAGCAAAGGCAAATTAGATCTGGTTTTGAATCCAAGTTCCACCATTTACTAGCTGTGTATTCTTTCTAACTTATTTAGTATCAGTCTCACTTTCCTCATCTCTGAAATGAGATGATAACAGTATCTACTTCATGGATTCTTGGGAAGAATAAACAAGATAGTGCATAAAAACCAATCATTCGCTGCTGCTGATGCTAAGTCGCTTCAGTTGTGTCAGACTCTATGTGACCCCGTAAATGGCAGCCCACGAGGCTCCCCTGTCCCTGGGATTCTCCAGGCAAGAGCACTGGAATGGGGTGCCATTTCCTTCTCCAATGCGTGCAAGTGAAAAGTGAAAGTGAAGTCTCTCAGTCATGTCCGACCCTCAACGATGCCATGGACTGCACCCTTCCAGGCTCCTCCGTCCATGGGATTTTCCAGGCAAGAGTACTGGAGTGGTGTGACATTGCCTTCTCTGAATCAGTCGCTAGTACATAATAATTGAAGGTCACTGCTGTTATTAGATATAACCAAAACAAAGATGATTTTGATAACCCTTTATAAGCTATTCCTTTTATTCCTTCAGGCAGAATGTTCCAAAAATATGAACTGGATATGATGGAACTTAGTTAAGGAAACCATTCTGGATTCCCTGAAATTTTACTTTATAAATCACAGTGAGGTCACTTTAAGAAGTCCTGAGGGAGAAAGCTAGCTTGGTTAAATCACAGAACAGTGTAACTTCAATTCTAACAAAGGAAATTCAGATGAAAACTTCTGAGGTGCTTTTTTCTCTCCTATCTAACTGGCATAAATTCAAAAGTTTGTCGAGATACGCTGCTAACGAGGCTGTGGAAAAACAGAAATGCTCAGTATTGCTGATGGAAATGCAAAAATCGATTCATATAGCCCCTATGGAGGAGAAAAAGTGTTATTCACTCAGTTGTGTCCAACTCTTTGTGACCCAATGGACTGTAGCCTGCCAGGTTCTCTGTCCATGGAATTCTCTAGGCAAGAATACTGCAGTGGGTTGCCATGCCCTTCTCCATGGGATCTTCCTGACCCAGGGATTGAATGTGGGTCTCCTGCTTTGTAGGCAGATTCTTTACCTTCTGAACCAGGGAAGTCCTAAAGAAGAAAACAGGAATATTTAGCTTAAGTGCATAAGCATTTTCTTTTGGACTCAGCAATTCTACTTTCAGGAACCTACTGCAAAGACATATTAGCAAAAATAAGAAAAGGTGTATGCATATGGCTATTTACACCAGGAATACTTCTAGTACCAAAAGACTGGAAACAATCAAATTTGCTATTAGCAAGGAAATGATAATATAAACTATGGACATCCGCATAGAGCACCATGCAGATGTAGAAAGGAATGAGGTATATCTCTATATACTGACAGCAAGTGATACACAGGATATACTGTAAAGTATAAAACAAAGTCAGAATCAGGAATTCCCTGGCAGCCCAGTGGTTAAGACTCAGTGCATTTATCATTGTGGCCTGGGTTCAATCCCTGGTTGGGGGACTAAGATTCCAAAAGCTATGCAGAACAGCCAAAAAGCCAAAACAAAGAAACAAACAAAACTCAGAATAGTATGTATGTTGCTGCTTATGTAAGAAAGGGGGAGGATAAAGAATATATTATATATATAGCATGTATAGTATATATATAAACTAAAAAGCATGGAAATGAAATTTTTTTCCTAGTCCTTCAGGTGCAAAAGTAGGTTATTTGAGATATTTCTTATTTCTTAAAGTAGGCATTTTTTGCTATGAACTTCCCTCTTACAGCTGTTTTATTGTATTTCATAAGTTTTGTTACGTTTATTATGTTTGTTGCTTTTGTCTTATATTTTTTACATTGTTTTCTTTGGTTTCTTTTCTGACCTATTAGTTATTCAATAGCATTTGTTTAATCACATTTTTGTGAATTTTCCAGTTTTCTTCTTATAATCGCTTTTTAGTTTCATACCACTGTGGTCAGAAAAGATGTCTGATATGGTTCAGTCCTCTTAAATTTATCTTATTTCATGGCTTTACATAAACTAATATGTCAATTATATGTTACAAAAATTTATAAAATTATTGCAATTTAAATTTTTTTTAATTAAAAAATAAAGACATAAAAGGAACCAGAAATCCTTGAAGAAAAGGCCTATATCACACTTGGAACATGTTCAAGATGCATCTGAAACTTCCTGTCATGTCAGAAATAAAGGAAGCTAGCAGAGGCTACTGGAGCTGAGTCAAAAGTCAATGAACCTCTTCAATAAATGGTGCTGGGAAAATTGGACATCTACATGTAAAAGAATGAAATTAGAACAGTTGCTAACACCATACACAAAGATAAACTCCAAATGGATTAGAAAACTAAATGTAAGATCAGAAACTATAAAACTCTTAGAGGAAAACATAGGCAGAACACTCGATGACATAAATCAAAGCAAGATCCTCTATGACTCACCTCCTAGAATAATGGAAATAAAAAAAAAAGTAAACAAGTGGGACCCGATTAAACTTAAAAGCTTTTGCACAGCAAAGGAAACTATAAGCAAAGTGAAAAGACAACCCTCAGAAGGCAGAAAATAATAGCAAATGAAACAATTAACAAAGGATTAATTTCCAAAATATACAAGCAGCTCATCCAACTCAATAACAGAAAAACAAACAACCCAATCAAAAAGTATGAAAAATACCTAAACAGACATTTCTCCAAAGAAGACATATAGATGGCTAATAAACACATGAAAAAATGCTCAACATCACTCATTATCAGAGAAATGCAAATCAAAACTACAATGAAATATCACCTCACACTGGTCAGAATGGCCCACATTAAGTAAATAAATAAATAAATGCTGGAGAAGGTGTGGAGAAAAGGGAATGCTCTTGCACTGTTGATGGGAATGTAAATAGATACAGCCACTATGGAAGATGGTATGGACATTCCTTAAAAAACTAGGAATAAAACCACCAGCAATCCCACTCCTAGGCATATACCCTGAGGAAACCAAAACTGAAAGAGAACATGCATCCCATTGTTCACTGCAGCACTATTTACAATAGCTAGACCATGGAAGCAAACTAGATGTCCATAGACAGATGAATGGATAAAGTTGTGCCGCTTATACACAATGGAATATTACTAACGCATAAAAAGGAACACATTTGAGTCAGTTCTAATGAGGTGGATGAACCTAGAACCTATTATACAGAGTGAAGTGAGTCAAAAAGAGAAAGATAAATATCGTATTCTAATGCATATATGTGGAATCTAGAAAAATGGCACTGAAGAATTTATTTACAGGGCAACAATGGACAACAGACAGACAACGAACAGACAGAGAAAAGACATATGGATATGGGGAGAGGGGAGAAGAGGGCGAGATGTATGGAAAGAGTAACATGGAAACTTACATTACCATATGTAAAATAGATAGACAAAAGGAATTCGCTGTTGGCTCAAGAAACTCAAATAGGGCCTCTGTATCAACCTAGAGGAGTGGGATAAGGAGGGAGATTGGAGGGAGTTTCAACAGAGAGGGGATATATGTATACCAGTGCAAAGAAATAGAGGAAAATAATAGAATGGGAAAGACTAGAGATCTCTTCAAGAAAATTAGAGATTCCAAGGGAACATTTCATGCAAAGATGGGCTCGATAAAGGACAGAAATGATATGGACCTAACAGAAGTAGAAGATATTAAGAAGAGGTGGCAAGAATACACAGAAGAACTGTACAAAAAAGATCTTCATGACCCAGATAATCACGATGGTGTGATCACTCACCTAGAGCCAGACATCCTGGAATGGAAAGCCAAGTGGGCCTTAGGAAGCATCACTACAAACAAAGCTAGTGGAGGGGATGGAATTCCAGTTGAGCTATTTCAAATCCTGAAAGATGATGCTGTGAAAGTGCTGCACTCAATATGCCAGCAAATTTGGAAAACTCAGCAGTGGCCACAGGACTGGAAAAGGTCATTTTCCAATGACCTTCATTTTCCAATGAAAAGGTCACGTTCATTCTAATCCCAAAGAAAGGCAATGCAAAGAATGCTCAAACTACTGCACAATTGCACTCATCTCACACGCTAGTAAAGTAATGCTCAAAATTCTCTAAGCCAGGCTACAGCAATATGTGAACCATGATGTTCAAGCTGGTTTTAGAAAAGGCAGAGGAACCAGATATCAAATTGCCAACATCTGCTGGATCATGGAAAAAGCAAGGGAGTTCCAGAAAAACATCTATTTCTGCTTTATTGACTATGCCAAAGCCTTTGACTGTGTGGATCACAATCAACTGTAGAAAATTCTGAAAGAGATGGGAATACCAGACCATCTGACCTGTCTCTTGAGAAATCTGTATGCAGGTCAGGAAGCAACAGTTAGAACAGGACATGGAACAACAGATTGGCTCCAAATAGGAAAAGGAATATGTCAAGGCTGTATATTGTCACCCTGCTTATTTAACTTATTTAACTTATATGCAGAGTACATCATGAGAAACGCTGGGCTGGATGAAGCACAGGCTGGAATCAACATTGCTGGGAGAAATATCAATAACCTCAGATATGCAGATGATACCACCCTCATGGCAGAAAGCGAAGAAGAACAAAAGAGCCTCTTGATGAAAGTGAAAGAGGAGAGTGAAAAAGTTGGCTTAAAGCTCAACATTCAGAAAACTAAGATCATGGCATCTGGTTCCATCACTTCATGGGAAATAGATGGGGAAACAGTGGAAACAGTGGCTGACTTTATCTTTGGGGGCTCCAAAATCACTGCAGATGGTGACTGCTACCATGAAATTAAAATACGCTTACTCCTTGGAAGGAAAATTATAACCAACCTAGACAGCATATTAAAAATCAGAGACATTACTTTGCCAACAAAGGTTCATCTAGTCAAGGCTATGGTTTTTCCAGTGGTTATGTATGGATGTGGGAGTTGGACTGTGAAGAAAGCTGAGTGCCGAAGAATTGATGCTTTTGAACTGTGGTGTTGGAGAAGACTCTTGAGAGTCCCTTGGACTGCAAGGAGATCCAAGCAGTCCATCCTAAAGAGGATCATTCCGGGTGTTCACTGGAAGGACTGATGTTGAAGCTGAAACTCCAGTACTTTGGCCACCTGATGCAAAGAGCTGACTCATTTGAAAAGACTCTGATGCTGGGAAAGATTGAGGACAGGCAGAGAACGGGATGAGAGAGGATGAGATGGTTGGATGGCATAACCATCTCAATGGACATGAGTTTGGGCAGACTCTGGGAGTTGGTGATGGACAGGGAGGCCTGGCGAGCTGCAGTCCATGGGGTTGCAAAGAGTCAGACACTACTGAGCGACTAAACTGAAACTGAACTGAATATGTGTACCTATGGCTGATTCATGTTGAGGTTTGACAGAAAACAGCAAAATTCTGTAAAGCAATTATCCTTCAATAAAAAATAAATTAATTAAAGAAGAAGTCAATGAGGTCCCCACTGGCCAAAGTTGGGGTGATTTTGGCTCCCAAGAATAGTAACTGCAGCAGACGGAAGCAAACCAAATAAGTTTAAACTCATGACTTTATAATATTATTTAAAAGAACAACAATAGCTTACTAACCACCTTTGGAAAGTGCTAATGAACCAACTTGCTTTGAAAACTAGTAAATAAAACAAAATTTAGCATTTGTCCTGCCTTTACTATGTGACCTGTCCCTCAGCTGATGAGGGAAAATTGCTTTTAAATATTTCAATTCCTAAATGAAAAGTGATAAAACTGAGTTTATCACTTCGCAACCTTGTAATACTGTGATTTATAATAAGAAATATATTTGGTCCTTGTCTCATTTCTTGGCACAGAGCTCCTAAAACCCTTGGGATTTCCTAAGTGCTGAACCTGGTAAAGGTGTTGCTTGATAATGTTAATAAGGTGACTTTTTGACCTCATTGAGTAATGAGGCCTGGTTGCCAGGTGAAGCAACCATATGATTAGAAAACTGTCACTTTTAGTCCCTCCCCAATCCATGGGAAGGCGGGGCTGGAAGTTTAAACAATCACCAATGGCCAATGATGTAATCATTCATACCTATGTAATAAGGCCTTCATAAAACCCTAAAGGATGATGTTCAGAGAGCTTCCAGGCTCAGGGACCAGAACACTTTTGTATGCCATGTGTAGGGTCCCAAACCCACAAGGACAAAAGCTCTCTTGTTTGGGACCCCACCTTCTGTATCTCTTCAACTAGCTGTCAGTTTATATCCTTTAATAGCCTTGTAACAAGTTAGTAATCTAGTGAGCAAACAGGTTTCCTGAGTTCTGTGAGCTGCTAGCAAATAAATCAATCCCAAGGAAGGGGTTTAGGAACCTTTGTTTTTATAGCCAGTAAGGCCAGAAGTATAAGTAGCAATCTGGACTTTTGACTGGGTCTGAAGTCTGCTCTAGCAAATTAGCCATACCCAGGGAGTAGGTCATCAGAATCTCTAGTTTGTATATGGTGGGTCAGAAGAAAAGGTAACACCATGGACTTGTGATTGAGGTCAGAAGTGGAGGGCAATCTTGAAGGACTGAACTCAGCTGTGAAATCTGATGCTATGTCTGAGTAGAACTCAATCAAAGGATACCCAGCTGGTATTAGAGAACTGCTTGGTGGTGAGGGGACCGCCCCCACCTGTTGGAAACTGGGTCCAGAACCTTTAAGCTCTTAATGAAATGATTTAATTAATTCAGAGGATGCTCATTAGTGGCTGCAAATAGCACAAAAAGAAAGACAGGTGCCAACTGACTTGATCAAGGCTCTAGATTGAACTACCAAACCAGAAAAAATACAGAGGATAGAAAAAAACAATTAAATATCACCATAGTAATCAATCTGTTAAATTAGTCTGTGGGTAATTTACAGAAAAAGCTGCCTGGTTTCTTAAACAATACATGCTAAAGCGGGAAAGGAGGGGGACAAGGAAACTACTGAATAAAAGGTTAAAAGACATATCAACCAATATTTGGATCCTCATTCAAACAAACAGATGGTTAAAAAACATACTCACGTATTTGATGGTGTTAAGAAACTAATGTCTTTGGTTGTGATAATTGTATTATGTCTATGTTAAAAAGGTAGACTTCATTGTTCAAAGGCACATTTGAAATACTTACGAGCGATATAACTAAAAATATAGAATACTGTTATGCCAACTTCTCCAACCTGAGGATAGAAATATATATGCACATAAGATACACACACACACACACACACACACACCTGGCTAGGACTCCATGCTTTCACCCTGGTCAGGGAACACAATATGTGTTTAAATATATACATATATATATATATATAAATGCATATGTATTTGGCTGCAACATTTGGCTTGCAGGATCTTAGTTCCCTGACCAGGGTGAAAGCATAGAGTCCTAGCCACTGAACTGCCAGGGAATTGCCAAGATGGAAATATATTAATATAGTGATAATTCCCCCATTCCAGCTTTACTGAGGTATAATTAACATATAACATTGTGGAAGTTTAAATTATACAATATGATTATTTCATACATGTATATACTGTGAAACATTAATATTGGTTAATATATCCTTCATCTCACATAATTACATTTTTTTTTGGTGGTAGTGGTGGTGAGAATATTTAAGATTATTCCAGGGTGGGAGGGAGGTCCATGGGGAAGAGGATATATGTATACATATAGCTAATAAGTGAAAGGCAAAGGAGAAAAGGAAAGATATACCTACGTGAATCCAGAGTTCCAAAGAATAGCCAGAAGAGATAACAAAGCCTTTCTAAGTGAACAATGCAAAGAAATAGAGGAAAACAATAGAATGGGAAAGACTAGAAATCTCTTCAAGAATATTAGAGATAGCAAGGGAACATTTCATGCAAAGATGGGCACAATAAAGGATAGAAATGGTATGGATCTAACAGAAGCAGAAGAGATTAAGAAGAGGTGGCAAGAAAACACAGAGGAAGTATACAAAAAAGATCTTCACGACCCAGATAACCATGATGGTGTGATCACTCACCTAGAGCCAGACATCTTTTTTCTTTTTTTCTTTAATTTATTTTTATTTTCTAGTTTGTTTTGCTTTACAGTACTGTATTCGTTTTGCTACACATCGACATGAATCAGCCACGAGTGTACATGAACTCTCAATCCCGACCCCCATCTCCCCCCTTCTGCCCCACACACTCTCTCGGGATTATCCCCGTGCATCAGTCCCAAGCATCCGGCATCCTGCATCAAACCTGGACTGGCGATTTGTTTCACTTATGATATCACACATGTTACACTGCCACTCTGCCAACCCATCCCACCCTCTCCCTCTCCCACAGAGTCCAAAAGTCCGTTCTATACATGTGTGTCTCTTTTGCTGTCTTGCGTACAGGCTTATCATTACCATCATTCTAAATTCCATATATATGTGTAAGTATACTGTATTGTTTTTCTAGTTTGTTTTGCTTTACAGTACTGTATTCGTTTTGCTACACATCGACATGAATCAGCCACGAGTGTACATGAACTCTCAATCCCGACCCCCATCTCCCCCCTTCTGCCCCACACACTCTCTCGGGATTATCCCCGTGCATCAGTCCCAAGCATCCTGCATCCTGCATCAAACCTGGACTGGCGATTCGTTTCACTTATGATATCACACATGTTACACTGCCACTCTGCCAACCCATCCCACCCTCTCCCTCTCCCACAGAGTCCAAAAGTCCGTTCTATACATGTGTGTCTCTTTTGCTGTCTTGCGTACAGGCTTATCATTACCATCATTCTAAATTCCATATATATGTGTAAGTATACTGTATTGGTGTTTTTCTTTCTGGCTTACTTCACTCTGTATAATCGGCTCCAGCGTCATCCACCTCATTAGAACTGATTCAAATGTATTCTTTCTAATAGCTGAGTAATACTCCATTGTGTATATGTACCACAGCTTTCTTATCCATTCATCTGTTGATGGACATCTAGGTTGCTTCCATATCCTGGCTATTATAAACAGTGCCGCAATGAACATTGGGGTACACGTGTCTCTTTCAATTCTGGTTTCCTTGGTGTGTATGCCCAGCAGTGGGATCGCTTAGAGCCAGACATCTTAGAGGGCGAAGTCAAGTGGGCCTTAGGAAGCACTACTACGAAAAAAGCTAATGGAGGTGACAGAATTCCGGCTGAGCTATTTCAAATCCTAAAAGATGATGCTGTGAAAGTGTTACACTGAATGTGCCAGCAAATTTAGAAAACTCAGAGGTGGCCACAGGACTGGAAAAGGTCAGTTTTCATTCCAATCCCAAAGAAGGGCAATGCCAAACAACGTTCAAACTACCGCACAATTGCACTAATTTCACATGCTAGCAAAGTAATGCTCAAAATTCTCCAAGACAGGCTTCAACAATACATGAACCGAGAACTTCCAGATGTTCAAGCTGGATTTAGAAAAGGTAGAGGAACCAGAGATCAAACTGCCAACATCCTCTGGATCATAGAAAAAGCAAAAGAATTCCATAAAAACATCTACTTCTGCTTCATTGACTATGCTAAAGCCTTTGACTGTGTGGATCACAACTGTGGAAAATTCTTAAGGAGATGGGAATACCAGGCCACCTTACCTGCCTCCTGAGAAACCTGTATGTATGCAGGTCAAGAAGCAATAATTAGAATCAGACATGGAACAACGGACTGGTTCAGAATTGGGAAAGGAGTACATCAAGGCTATATATTGTCACCCTACTTATTTAATTTATTTGCAGAGTATATCACACAAAATGCTGGACTGGATGAAACACAAGCTGGAATCAAGATTGCCAGGAGAAATATCAATAACCTCAGATATGCAGATGACACCACCCTTATGGCAGAAATTGAAGAGGAACTAAAGAGAGTCTCAATGAAGGTGAAAGAGGAGAGAGTAAAAGCTGGCTTAAAATTCAACGTTCAAAAAATCATGGCATCTGGTCCCATCACTTCATGGCAAACAGATGGGGAAACAATGGAAAGAGTGAAGGACTTTACTTTCTTGGGCTTTTATTTGCAGAGTATATCACACAAAATGCTGGACTGGATGAAACACAAGCTGGAATCAAGATTGCCAGGAGAAATATCAATAACCTCAGATATGCAGATGACACCACCCTTATGGCAGAAATTGAAGAGGAACTAAAGAGAGTCTCAATGAAGGTGAAAGAGGAGAGAGTAAAAGCTGGCTTAAAATTCAACGTTCAAAAAATCATGGCATCTGGTCCCATCACTTCATGGCAAACAGATGGGGAAACAATGGAAAGAGTGAAGGACTTTACTTTCTTGGGCTCCAAAATCACTGCAGATGCTGACCACAGCCATGAAATTAAAAGATGCTTGCTCCTTGGAAGAAAAGCTATGACAAACCTAGACAGCATATTAAAAAGCAGAGACATTACTTTGCCGACAAAGGTCCATATAGTCAGAGCTATGGTTTTTCCAGTAGTCACGACGAATTTGAGAATTGGACAATAAAAAAAGCTGAGTGTCAAAGAATTGATGCTTTTGAACTGTAGTGTTGGAGAAGACACTTGAGATCCCTTGGCCTGCAAGGGGATCAAACCAGTCAGTCCTAAAGGAAATCAATCCTGAATATTCTTTAGAAGGACTGATGCTGAAACTAAAATACTTTGGCCACCTGATGGGAAGAGCTGACTCATTGGAAAAGACCCTGATGCTGGAAAAGATTGAAGGCAGGAGTAGTATGGGATGACAGAGGATGAGATGGTTGGATGGCATCACTGACTCAATGGACATGAGTTTGAGCAAGCTCTGGGAGATGGTGAAGGACAGGGAAGCCTAGCGTGTTGTAGTCCACTGGGTTGCAAAGAGTTTGACACAGCTGAGTGATTGAACAACAACAACAATAACTAATTTACTTTGTTGTACAGCAGAAACTAAGACAACATTGTAAAGCAACTATGCTCCAATTAACAGAGGAAAAGATCAATGGATATACTACCCACAAAGCAAACTGGAGCTAAAAAAAATGTATTCTCTTGGCAAATTCAATGTTCAACATTATTAAATAACATCACCCTGCTATACATTATATCTCCAGAAACTATAGCTGGGTGTTTGTACCCTTTGACCAACATATCCTCATTCTCCCTATCTGCTCTGTTTCTATGAGTTTGGTTTTTTTAGATTCTCTATACAAGTGAGATCATACAGGATTTTTCTGCCTGAATTATTTAACTCAGTATAATGCCCATCTATGTTGTCATAGATGGCAGGATTTTCTTTTTCGATAATGTATGAGTAATATCCCACTATATATATATATATATATATATATATATATATATATCAGATGTTCTGTATCCATTCACCCTTCAGTGAACAATTAGGTTGTTGCCACATCCTGGCAAATCATAAATAATGCTGCAATGAACATGAGGATGCAGATATATTTTTGAAACAGTGAATTCATTTCCTTTGAATATATACCCAGAAGAGGGATTTCTGGATCAAGGTAGCTCTATTTTTAGTTTTTTGAGGAACTTTCATACTGTTTTCCCTAATACAGCCATTTTTTCCACTGCAAAGCACAGTGAGTAGGGAAGTCATTCAGAAGACTAGGTTTCCAGGTGAATTTGAATTGTAAACCAGCTGTCCCAATACTCCAGGGATGAGTCCATTCAAAC
Organism: Aepyceros melampus; assembly: GCA_006408695.1. Taxonomy (NCBI): domain Eukaryota; kingdom Metazoa; phylum Chordata; class Mammalia; order Artiodactyla; family Bovidae; genus Aepyceros; species Aepyceros melampus. The sequence continues at coordinate 223,899 of SJXQ01002251.1, read as the reverse complement.
AGATGAGAGAGGAGGCTGGATAGGTAAACCACTATTGGAACACACCTGACATACAAAGGCATCACCATGACTCTATTACTGCCACTGCAGTACTAAAATAGCCTCCAACTGGTCCCTCTTGGGCTTCTATCCTTTCCCTTTCCTGAAAATAGTCTCAAAACAGTAGCCAGAGTAAACCTTTAAAAATACAGATCACATAATTTTACTTAATTTTTTAAATTTTACTGGAGTATAGTTGATTTACAAGGTTGGGTTAATTTCTGCTGTATACCAAAGTGAATCAGTTACACATATACCTACATCTTTTTTAGATTCTTTCCCATATAGGTCATTATATTGAGTAGAGTTCCCTGTGCTATATAGTGGGTCTTTATGAGTTATCTATTTTATATATAGTAGTGTGGATATGCCAATCCCAACATCTAATTTATCCCTCCCTCCCTGCCCCCATAACCATAAATTGGTTTTCTATATCTGTAACTCTCTTTCTGTTTTAAAACTAAGTTCATTTGTACCATTTTTTTAAGATTCCACATATAAGTAATATCATATGTTATTTGTCTTTGTCTGACTTACTTCACTCAGTATGACAATCTCTTGGTCCATCCATGTTGCAGAAAATAGCATTATTTCATTCTTTTTTATGGTTGAGAATAATTTTACTTTTGTCAACAGTCCAGTAGCTTTTCAGCTCACCTAAAATAAAATCCAAAGGCTTTACCATGGCCTCATGCTACCTCTATGATTCTCTCCCTCTGTCACTCCATGCTATCCCCACTGGCTTTCCTACTGTTCCTCTAACATTCCAGGTTTTTACCAAGTTCAAGGTCTGTTCCCTGTGTCTGAAATGCCCTTCCACAGAACAGCATCACTCTTCTTTTACAACCTTCAGATTTTTCTCAAGTGTCACATTCTCAAGGCCTTCCCTGGCCATATTATTTAGTTTCAACACCCTCCTTACTCACTTCCTACCCCCTTTCTGCTTTATTTTCACTTCTTAGCTAATCTGATATACATTTTACTTAAATTGTTTTACTTATTATTAGTTTCTTTCACCAAGCTGCATGAGGTCAGAGGTTTGCCTATTTTCTTCAGTGCTGTGACCTTGATGGTAATACACGACTACTTAGGAAATACTGGTTAAATACATAAACTAATATCTGCAAGTGCTCCTCCCTCCAACACACATACAGTTCCTGAAATCCTATATAAAGTAGCACCTTTCTCCCTACATACACAGACCATTACTGAATTTCCTTACCGTGTTTTTTCCAAAAAGTTTCATTTAGCACCATTCGACATATTATATATTCACGTATGTACTCTCTCTTCCCTTCCCTGTGGATTCTAATTTCCAGGAAGGTTAGGACGGTATCCTCAGGGCCTTAGGTCAGCACTTGACTCCGAGCAGGTACTCAGGAGTTACTTCTTGGATGAATTAATGAACCATTTCTGTCCGCTACTATTCCCTACACGATCACAAACTCTGTCAAGGTGGCGCTGAGCTTCCAGCACAATCTTAAGAGAAGCTCGCCAGGGAGAACTCTAAAGCCCGAATCCAGCGCCTCTTAAAGGAAAGACAATGCCCCTTGAAGGGACAGCAAAAACATCGGTGTTCCCCTAAAATCTAACCACAGGATTGACAGATCAGGCGAACGCAGAGAGTAAAGGAATTAGTATATTACTAAACGTACTAAACGAAGACTGTAAACTGTCTAGTGTTAACGATTTTACTAGACTTTGTAGTGCTTCGGACACTGGAAAAACAACAGCTAGCTTCTCTCAAGCGGGAGCCAGCCTTACCCAGCCAGGATCTACACCACCCGACCGCGAGGCTCAGGATTGGTCCAGGCTCCTCAGGCCTGGCTGGCTTCCGGCCCGCTAGTAGGAGAGGCAGTCCCGCGAGGCGCGTGGGCGGAGCGAGGCGGGGCGGCCCGGGCGTCCTCCCGCCCACCCAGCTCAGGATTGGCCGAGTCTCGGCAGGCACCACCCCGGCCAGGCGCCGCCCGCACATGGGCGGGGTCGTCCTGTGAGGCGCGTGGGGCAGGCGGGGCCGGACCCAGGATGGGGCTGGGCTGGGGCTTGTCTTGACTTGGGGCTGGGTCCGGGGATGCTGCAGCTGGGCAGACCTGCGGGGTTTGAGCAGTGGCCGACGGATGGCCAACGTGCGGGTGGCGGTGAGAGTCCGGCCCCTCAGCAAGAGGTGAGTCTGGGCGGGAGGGGGCGCCTGAGGCGTCAAGTGAGCTGAAAGGAAGGCGGGATCCCCGCCTCTCCCTTCAGTGAGTCTGGCGCGGAGAAATCAGACACAAAGTGGCCCAAGGGGCCAGCGTCCGGAAACCGTAAAGGCCTGGCCGGGACAAGGCCTGGCTTGGGTTGGGTTTTCGATTAGTGCCCTGGCGGGGAGCACTTAGTGGAAAGCCTCGGGGTGGGCTGTCCTGTCCGTGTCCCCGGAGTCCCTGTGTCCCGGCAGGAGTTTTGAGGGACCGCCCGCGGCTCAAGTTTTGATGCACAGGTTGAGCCTTTCTCTCTGGATAGGCTGAGAAGGGCTGGGAAGTATCTCTAAGTGGGGAGAGGGGTCGGCGGTCTACTGTCTCTTCTTGGTGGCTCTGGAGTACCTGTAAGCACTGAGGGAGAATCGTGAGTTTCTGCGTGCACATGGGTTTCTCTGTGAAGAAGTGGAGGAAAGCAGGTTGTAAGGCATAAGAGGGAAATTGAGGCTCAGAGAGATCGTGGTTTCGTTCTGTGGGCGACTTCAAAAGTGTGAAGTAGGGGGAAGTCATTCTAAGCCCTTCCCTCAGCGTAGCCAGTTCCCGTTTGTGTGTGTGTGTGTGTGTGTGTGTGTGTGTTTCATGCAGGAGTCTGATCCTACACTCCTCAGCTGTTGAGGCATCCGGGTCCATAATTTCTTTCCCTTCTTACTGATGTTTCCACTCACATGTTTGGAAAGTCAGGAGAGGCTTCACAGAAGGCTTGGTGTTTGAACGCAAACGCTTTTGAAAGGGTTGTTGGTTTGCTGACAGGTGGAGGAGAAGGTGTAGAGAGCATTCTGTGAGAACACAGAGAGAAGGACTTAGGCTCTTAAGAAACAGAAAAGTTTCAGGCTTTTGAGGAGAGGCTGTGTGGAGGGAGGTGAGTAGTAGGAGATAAGCCTGGCAGAATGTGGTTTGGGACCTGAAGGCACATATTGGAACTATTTGGAAGGTTTAAAAATTTCCAGGACACAAGATGGCTTGAAAATTGGGCAGAGCAGTCAGAAAGAGACATTATCTCTCAGAACAAACTTCAGTTCTAGCAGGAACAGGGCTTCCCTGTGGCTCATTTGGTAAAGAATCTGCCTGCAGTGTGGGAGACCGAGGTTCGATCCTTAGGTTGGGAAGACCCCCTTGAGGAGGAAATGGCAACTCACTCCAGTATTCTTGCCTTGAGAATCCCATGGACAGAGGAGCTTGGTGGGCTACCGTCCATGGGGTCACAAAGAGTTGAACAGAGGTCGCTGAGCAACTAAGCACAGCACACAGCACAGCAGGGTCTGTGTTTGTCCTGACTGGAGGTGATTGGCTTGAAAAGTCATACAGTTGACTGAATAATGAGAGCAGTGTGATAGGGAAAAGGGACAAAAAAGTAGGAAAAGACAGAAGTGGTACAATGGGAACTTCACTGGTGGTCCAGTGGCTAAGACCTTGCATTCCTAACACAAGGGGTTTGATTTCGATCCCTGGTCTGGAACTAGATCCCACATGCTACAATGAAGAGTTGGCAAGAGTTTAGCAGCCACAGTAGAGAATAATATGTCAAACAAAAGTGAAGGGAAAAGAAGGGCACAAAAGCTTATTAATTTTTAAATAAATTTTATTTATTATTATTTTGGCTGTCCTGGATCTTCACTATTGTGTGTGGTCTTTCTCTAGTTGCGGCAGTGGGTTTCTCTTTGAGATGGTTTATTATGTTTTGGAGCATGGGCTCTAGAGCACAGGCTCAGTAGTTGTGGTGCACAGGCTTAGTTGCTCCGCGGCCTGTTGAATCTTCCCAAACCGGGACTCAAACCTGCATCGCCTGCATTGGCAGGCGAGTTCTCAACCACTGACCACCAGGGAGGTCTGAAAAGCTTATTAACTTTTAGCTCAGGTTAAGAGCCTTGAGCAGCAAGGGCAAGACTGCAGTTACCCAGGTATGAGAGGATTATAGCCTGCTGAAGATTCAGGAGCCGGGATGAATAAACCTAGCGTGACCCCAGCTAAGAAGTCTGAACTAGTCCTCTCTTCTCACCACACTGTATTCCAGGGTTTGTTAACTTCCACCACCTTCGCTGAGGCTCATCTCAACATAGACTATTTACTGATTATGTGATTTGTCCCAGCCTTCAAAAAAGTAATCAGCACAGATTCAGTTAACAAAGTCATTGGATCTTATGTGGTACTTGGAAATAAATCTTAGAGCTCAAGCTTCCATTTTTTTTTTCCAGATGAGAACATGGTTTTGTTAAAGATCTAAAAGTAGGTAGAGCCAAGATTCCATTCACCAGACCAAGCTGCTCCTTCCTGAGATTATAGAAAAATTGTACTTCTTTCTCAAATGCCTGTTTGCTCAGTAGGACTAGTAGAGACCATCAATAAAATGATAATATGGAAAACGGTTTTAGTGTGCTCCCTTTTACCACACAGTTGTTTCCCATAATCAGAAAATCTGTGTCTCCTTGTAAGAGGCTGCCGCTTGTTTGTCCCAAATCATTCATCATTGACAGAACATATTGGCCAATACTGTAGGCTATGGAACACTTTCCACTGCCCTTTCAAAAAGGTAATTATCATGAACTATATTCCCTTTATGTGCTCTTCTTTTTAAATCTGTGAAATAATGTAACTACTTCAATGGTTTTTTTGTGAAGATTAAAGGATACATTAAAAATACTTAGAACAGAGCCTGGCTGCTTTTAAGTTCTGATAAAGTCCTAGCTATATAATTTTTAACATTATTTTTATTCCTCCTTGTTCTTAGCTGTCTTTTTAAATTTTATAAATGAGTAGATAACAAGTGGAAATGGCTATTTTCTAAGACAGTGATTCTCAAATTCTAGGATACATACAGTTCACCTGTGGAGCTTGTTATAATACAACTTGTTAAGAGGAATTCAAATTAGCTCCACCAATGAGTGAAGCCTGTGGACCACACTTCGAGAAACTGTCCTAGGAGTCAGTGTGTAACTGAGGATTTACTCCTGTGCAAAACCGTTGATCCTAAGGAATGAATGCCTATTGGTAGAATTCAGGCCCCAGAGGCAAGTGGTGGTAGCCACAGCAGACTTCTTTGAACTCTTGTGTAGTCAGCTGCCCTGTTGAGGTTGGTGTTCTTTCTTTCTCTTCTGCTCAACTTTAATTTGTCTTCATTTTGTTTTAGAATATGTTGGAACCACTAGGTTACCAATGGCTGTGGGCCAGGCAGGGAAGTGGTGGCATTTCACCAACTATAGTGTCATATCCTTTTGTCAAGAGGTCAAGTTCAAGACCCTTTTTTATTTTGGCTGCGTTATGCTAGAGTCCTAGGTGAATCCTTAAGAAAGGGCTCACTTAAAAAAATTAGATTAAATAGATTTGTAAAAGTTTTTCCCCTTATTTTCTTTGTTGCTCAATTTTACTATAGCCTGTGTATTTTATAGTGGGTAAAGGGAGAATAAAACCTACTTTTAAATGCAGAAGGAGAAAAAAATGATCTTAACACCAAAACTGAAAGATTTTCTTTAGGAGAGCTAGGGGCAGGGGATGCAGTTTTATAATCCTGGGGGACTATCCTGGGGCAGTATATCCATACTGCCTTAAGTTCTGTCTAGTATGAAATATGAAAGAAAGAGCATCAGAGCCTTGAGGAAATTTAAGTAACAGGAATGCCATCACCTGGGAGAAGGAAATTTTTTTCCAGTACTTTATTCCAAATGCACTGACTAGTTTACAAAAATAATTTTAATCTAAAGACCCCTGTCTCACTGTGTATCCTTTGCCATCCCCTCCCCGCCAAGTCCTCAAGGCCACATCCTGGGAACCCTGAGGGAAGATAATAATGACACTGAACATATTTTCTCAACTTTCAGGTCCCAGGCCAGGAATAACTTAATTGATAGTTTTCACTGTAGTAGAAAGTACCAGTGAGTTAACTCCCATCTGTTAATATTCTGGTCTTGAGCACTTTATTTTAAAATATATATTTATTTATTTGGCTGTGTCAGGTCTTAAGTGAGACATGTGGACTCAGTAGTTTCCCCACAGCACGTGGAATCTTCCCAGACCAGGGGTGGAACCCACATCCCCCTGCATTGGAAGGCAGATTCCTAACCTCTGGACCACCAGGAAGTCCTTGGCCTTAAGCACTTTAGCTAAAGCTCTTTATGTTGTGAAGAAAGATTTCGTATCTAGAATGGAGTGTATTCCATTCATTTTAGGCTTCAGGTTTATGAATCACTTGGATTAAGCCCCTTAAAGTGAATTTAGGGGTTGGTTAGTTGTTAGAAGTGTTACTACCTAACTACAATTTAGGAAGATCCTTAAGGATCTTGGCTGTTATTCTGACTTAAGAAGATAATATAAGAAAGGATTTAGGAAGTATGTTCTCAGGTCTCAACAGAAAGGACTCTGAAACCTTTTTCATTATTTTATAATGAAATAAAATATTTCATTATATTTATATATACTCAAAATATCAGAGGAAACAAGAAATGATGCCATGCTGTGTGCTGAGCTGAGGATACTCTCAGGGTTTCCCAAGCCTGATTTCTGAGGCATATGGCTTTGTGGTTAGACAGATCTGGATTTAAATTCTGGCCCTGCCACTGCTAGCTGTGTGACCTTGGACAAATTACATAATTTTTCTCATCCTTAGTCTTCCATTTATTTAAAAAAAAGATCTGTCAGGAAGCTATGTCAGGAGGATGTGTTAAGAGGATAGCATAGGAGAATAGCGTATACTGTACTTAATACAATGCTTAGCACATAAGGGTACCCAATAACAGTGACTCTTCACTGTTCCCAAGCTGAATTCTAACAATCCAGAGAAGCTTGTCAGCTCGGGGACTGCTTCAGACACCCCAGTTGTGGAGACAGCAGTAGGGAAACATTTTGTCCCAAGAGTGCTGGTCTCAGCTGCTCTTTTCCTGATTAATTTTAAAAAGCAACATTTCCTCTCATCTGGGTTTGTGTCTTGCTTCTAGGGAGATCAAAGAAGGGGGAAAAATTATTGTGGAAGTTAACGGCAAAGTGGCAAAAATCAGGAATTTAAAGGTAAGCCTAAAATTGTTTTCCTTTTTCTTTCCCCTAAAGAACTAGTATTAATTATAGTGACTTCTGGGGTGAAGGTGTATCTGTGCATGCACTTAGAGAGGGGGAGTAGAAGATGAAAGGGCATATAAGGGGAATTGTGGGAAGAGCTTTGACCAACCGCAAAGCTAATATAAAAATATAACAGGGAAGAAGTTCTGGAGATGTACTTACTGCAACCCAAGTTCTACCAAATGGGGTACAGCTATTTTGGAAACTGATTAGTAGTAGATATTTTGAAAGTAAACACATGGCCAGCTTAAATCATGTTGGGGGACAATTTGTACATATATTTAACTGACCTGACCTCCTATTAGACATGGACTCAATCTGTTTATTGAATATCATTTCATTGAGAAGCATTAGCAGGGGTTTTAGCATGCATCTGCTAATACAGAACTCATTTTTAGTCACAGTGAGGCCAAGTAAAGACTTTAGATCCCAGAAGAGAGTCAGGTACTTGGCCCAAGTCTTGGTGTAAATACTCTTCCATAGATCTGACCGATCTTTGAGTCACTACTAGACAGCCACTGGCAACTTCCTTCCCCACCCTTACTACTTCCTCTGGCATATTTCCTCCATCCCATTCTTCTCTTTTCCCAGGCCAGGGGAAGTGGAAGGGATTCTTTCTTTCTGAGCCTTGAGTAGTGGACTACAGGGAAGCCAGCCATGTGAATGCCACTGCGGTCAGCTTGCAGGTGTACATGACATTCCTGAGAGCCGAGGAAGCTGACTTGCAGGAGGAGGGTTTTCTGCACCCTAGTGCCCCCAGCCACATCCACTCTTGTGTTCCTCCTGTGATGTGATCCATTTCCTTTTGTCAGTAGCTCTCTGCTGAGAGAGAAACTTGCCAGACTTTCAACAGGAGCTCCCTGGGGACAAAAGACCTTTCATTCTTTCCTGTATCTTATTTATATCTCTGTTGCCTAATCACTTTAGCTACTTTGTTCTGAGAGCTTATATTTTTGGTTCTTAAGAATAGATCTTGGCCAAGATCACACTCTAATCTGCCCCCTGCTCATCTCGCTGGCCAGCTATCCTCTTTTCTGAGTCCAGTTATCCACTCAGAATCTCGTCGTCATTCTGTCAGCCTCATTCTACTGTGGGTTTTAGTACCCAGTTTAAGGGATTGTTTCTCCCTGTCCAGAATCTAACTATTAAGTAGTAAGATAGGCATTTCTGTGAATAATGCCACTCTCCCCAGTATCTGGAGGTCAGTACAATTTCCAAGCTGCTCTCTTCTACCCCGAGCAGTTGGATTGGGCCCAGCTCTTCTGTCCAACATGCCTTCTGGGGGTGGATACCCCAGGGACCTCTGTGAGAGCTCTAGGTTGACAGAGCCTGTCAGGGCCCAGGGAAGGAGAGGTTTTTTCTCCCAAGTGGTCTTACGTCTCACAGGTCTGGTTTATATATAGATATGTGATAACATGATAGACATTTGATTCTCTGTTGCTTCATTGTACCTAACAAGATGAAGACAAAGGTTACTTTTTTCCCCCTTTTCAGGTAGATATCATAAAGATTCTCATGGTCAGTCCAGGTATCTCTGCCTACAAGCAGAGGAATCAAGTACCTCTGATTTTATTCTGATATTACAGTAGAGAAGATACTGGATCTTGTGTTTAATTTTAGGTGGATGGTCGACCTAATGGCTTTGGCGACTCCCGGGAGAAGGTTGTGGCGTTTGGCTTTGATTACTGCTACTGGTCAGTCAACCCAGAGGTCCCCAGTATGCCTCTCAGGATGTGGTAATGTTGTTTTCCTTCACTTTCCCCAGGTCTTGATAACTGGATAATTATTGGGAAATTAACATGGAATCTGGGCCCTGGCTATTTCTTACTTATGGTAGATTGGTCAGAAACTAATGATGTTTTGGTCTGGGAAGTGTTGTCTGCAGCAGATCTGCTGAGGACTGAGAGGATGAGCCAAGCCTTTGCTGGCTAACACTGTTGGTCATCCTTCCTGCTGCTTAGCTTCCCCACAGATTTCCAAGGCAGCAGGTCTGGTCAAGGAGGTCTACATAGGACTTTTCTGTCTGTGAAGCAGCAACATTTTCCTGGTTGGAGCACTGTCAGAGGTCATGCATTTGGTCCCTGTGATGGCCAGCAAGCCTTGCCTGATATCACTTCTGTGACCACAGACAGTAGCTCTTATCCTAGCAGCTTCCAGGGTCCTTTTTAAAATTAGAAAAATAATATCTTTGGCTTTTCATATGTTCTTTCTTAAATGAGAAAGAGAATACTAGGGGAATATGTCCTTAGGAAAAAGTATTGAAAATGGATATATTTGGGGAGGAACCCTAGACAACCATTGCCTATCAGTCTATATGCCTTTGAATAAAAAGCCAAAGTGTGTTTTCTGCTAAGTATTTCAGTCCTTTGTGAAACTTTCCCTAATTATGCTAAAGAAACTATTTTATCAAGTTTGAGTGATTTAGAGGACAGCAGCATACCTCATTTTATGACATTTGGTTTTATTGCACCTAATAGATACTGCATTATTTACAAATTGATTATTTGTGGCAATTCTGCATGAGTAAGTCTGTCTGTGCCATTTTTCATAGCATTTATTCACTTTGTGTCTCTGTGTGACATTTTGGTAATTCTCATAATATTTAAATTTTTTTATTATTATTCCATTTTTATGGTTATCTCTGGTCATGTCACCACTATGACTCACTGAAGGCTCAGATGATGGTTAGTATTTTTTAGTCTTAAAGAATTTTCTAATTAAGATTTGTTCATTTTTATAAACATACTGCTATTGCACTTAGCAGACGGCAATATGTGTAAATATGTCTTTGGTATGCACTGCTAAGTCGCTTCAGTCATGTCCAACTCTGTGTGACCCCATAGACAGCAGCCCACCAGGCTCCTCCGTCCCTGGGATTCTCCAGGCAAGAGCACTGGAATGGGTTGCCATTTCCTTCTCCAATGCATGAAAGTGGAAATGGAAAAGTGAAATTGAAGTTGCTCAGTCGTGTCCGACTCATCACAACCCCATGGACTGCAGCCTACCAGGCTCCTCTGTCCATAGGATTTTCCAGGCAAGAGTACTGAAGTGGGGTGCCATTGCCTTCTCCGTTGGTATGCACTAGGAAATCAAAAAATTCATGTGACTGCCTTTGTTGCAGTTATTCACTTCATTATGTTGGTCTGGAGCCAGACCTGTAACATCTCCAAGGTCTATCGGTACTGATTTTTCTGCTAGTGCAGACTTCTGAAGATGATTGGATAGTTCTAAACCATGGAAGTATAATTCCCCATCCTTCCCTTTTGAGGGGACCACATGGAAACAAGATCCTAGACCACTGTGGGACTTGTTATTTTCGTTGGTCCCTTCTGTTATAATATGAGCACCTCTCTTTTGTAGTCACAGTTTATTTGCCATAAATGCTTAGCAGGTGCTGCTGCTGCTAAGTCGCTTTAGTCGTGTCCGACTCTGTGTGACCCCATAGATGGCAGCCCACCAGGCTCCCCCGTCCCTGGGATTCTCCAGGCAAGAACACTGGAGTGGGTTGCCATGTCCTTCTCCAATGCATGAAAGGGAAAAGTGAAAGTGAAGTTGCTCAGTCGTGTCTGACTCTTTGCGACCCCATGGACTACGGCCTACCGGGCTCCTCCGTCCATGGGATTTTCCAGGCAAGAGTACTGGAGTGGGGTGCCATTGCCTTCTCCAATGCATGAAAGTGAAAAGTGAAAGTGAAGTTGCTTAGTAGATGCAGTGTGGGTATTACCTGGCTCCGACAAAGCCTTCTCTGTCCTTTGAGGATGAGGGCTCTTGCAGATCCAGGCTTGTCTTGTGGCCCTGGACTTTTATCCCAATACTCAAGTGTGTATGAGGTAACTGGTTTACTGGTGTTCACATTGTTCCACTGAGATCCTCCAAGAAGAGCCAGGAAAGGAACTGACTCTTAAATAAGAGGATGGTACTCCTAAAGCAGTTCACAATTGTGACTGTATCTGTGGCATTGAAGACAGAGATCTCTAGAAGAAAGTGTGAGCATTCAAAAAAATCACCATTTAGTGTGCAGTGTACAGGTATAATTTTGTTTTGAGGCTCATATTTTATATTTATGTAGCTTAAGTGTGTAAAAATCATCTAGTGGACCCAGAAGCCCATAGAGGAGAGGAATTCATAAATGTGATTCCTCTTCTGTTGCCTGATTTGAAATTCAGTGGAAAGATCAAATGGGATTTGGACAGGAAGCCTGTGCAGAGAGATAAAACCAGTGCCTCCTGAAATTTATTCTGGCTTGTTTACTAAAAGTCTTAAGGCATTCATTGGGTAGTATATGAGAGGGAAGGAAAGGAATCTCTGTCACAGGCTGGAGAAGGGCCAGAGTTTCCAGAATGTTGTCAACACTCAGATCCACCTGATTTGTTTGGAGGGACTCATCACTGACAGAAATTGGAGCCCAGACTTTTAACCCTAATCAGTATGGCTCTGAGGTCACCAGGGTTAGGAGAGGCACATTGTTATAAAAAAGGACTTGGCATAGGAAAGAGTTTATATGTCATCTGGTTCTTCCTCTCCCAAAATACAGCGATCCTTTCTACTGTCTTTCTGATCATATTTTGGGGGATGAGGGGTGGTGAGAGGCCAGTCTTATTGAAGTATAATTTTTATATAAGTCACCATTTCGTGTAGAGTGTACAGTTCTGTGAGTTTTGACAAGCACATATAGTTGTACAGCTTACACTATAATAAGTATATAAAATAGTGCATCATCCTCCAAATCTTCCATGCCTCTTTGTAGTCTAACTTTTCTCCTTAACCACCTAGCCCCGGCAATGTTTTCTTCCCTACAGTTTTATCTGCTTCATAATGCTGTAAAAGTGTAATATAATAGTAGGTAGCCTCTTGAGTCTGGCTTACTTCACTTAGCATGATGTATTGAATACTTGAGATTCACCTCTGCTGTGGTTTGTAATCTGACCTTGATTCAGACTCATGTAAATAATTTTCTTGCCCCAAAGGAATCTTATGGCTTTGAAAACATTGATTCTAACTCTAAAGAGTGAGGGACCAAGTCCCTGGAGGACTGTACCTCATTTTATGAAGGAAGGACTGTCATCACCCTCAGAAATACAGCACTGATTTCAAAATATCCAGATATCTGCTTTGAAATATTCCCTACTGGTCTTAGGGGGCTTTTGAGCAACATCATAAGCCATTGCATGATAGAAGTTGATGAGAAGTCACCTATTTGGTGTTGATATTGCCTCCTTCTCATGGTCTTTTAGAGTGTTAGAGCTTGAAGAGAACCTAGCAGTCATCCAGGCCAGGCTTTCCCAACCTCAGCACTATTAATATTCTGACTGTAATTCTTTGTTGTGAGGAATCTGTCCTGGGCACTGTAGGATCTTTAGCAGTGTCGCTGGCCTCTACTCTCTAGATGCTGGTAGTAGTCCCAGTTATGACAATCAAAAATGTTTTCAGATAAGGCCCATCTTCTAGGCCAACACTCTTATGTTCCAGATACAATGTATAACTAACATAGGCTTATACAGGCAGTTAATGCCCAAGCAGGACTAGAACCTTGCTTGCTCTGGTGGCCTTTGCGTTGCATTGTGTCGTTCTACCTCCTCTCTTTATGCCTATGTTACATCCTCAAAAAATAAGTTCAAGATTAAAATTCCTTAGTGCTTTAGCACTTCCCAGTCCTTAACTGTGACACACTTAAACACATAGATCAGGTGTCAACAAATATGAGCCTGTAGAGAGCAAGTCAACTAGAAGTTCTGCTGGGAGGCAGCTTCCTTGTTAATTATCTATAGATCCTAAATGTTTATCACTTCATTCGACTCTTCCCCAAAATCTATCAAACTTATGTTTTAACTCCATTTTATAGATAAGGAAACTGAGGCATGAAAGGTTACAAGCTTGAGTGAGTCACTTAGCCAGTAAATAAGTAGTGAAGCAAGGATTCAAACCCAAGACAGTCCGGCTCTAAAGTGTGTGTCGTGTCCACCAAGTGTCACTGACTCTCAACATTAAACAATTCTCGTTTAGTCTACTAGTGACCTGGTCCTCTCTTTCTATGTATTATCTGTTTCCACTCTTTCAGCAACCTGAGATGGGGAAGATTTTATCCTCTTTCAGTAGGTGGGGAAATTTAGGCTTAAAGAGATTACATGATCTGCCCAAAGTCACACAACAAGAAAATGAGTCTTGGATTTGAACGCAGGATCATCTGAATGCAAAGTTCATATTCTTTTATAAAAATATAAAAAGAGATTATAGAAAAAGGAAGAGAAGGAAAATTGAGGAGAGAAGATGATAGGAAAGAGAGAGAAAAGGTTATGGTGAATGGGGATTGGCAGGGGATTATACTATCTGATTTGACATCAGAATCGTGGGGTAATGGACATCATTCCATTTTTTTTTTCAATTTGAAAGCAATCATTGTTTATTAACTGACTAGATTGCAAAAATAATTATGGTAGATACCTTAGTTCATCCTTCTAATAAGCCTATTGATCTAGTCTTCCCTGTTGCCAGCATCTCCACCTTCTACAAAATGGGTGGTCTTTTTCTTCATTCCTCCTCATGGAGAAGACAATTTAAAGGGTCACAGGAAGCTGCTTGCTTCTTTGAAACATTTTCAAACATAGAGATGTCATGAATTAAATCCTCCATGCAGATGATGCCATATTTCCCAAGAGATTGAGCAATCAGTGTGTTATCCATCAGGGCAATTCACTTCTTGTTGATTTTGCCGTAACCTCACTTAGAGATGAATTCATTTACAGACTTCAGATTTGGGTACCCCCATTCAATGTATTGGAGAAGGACATGGCAATCCACTCCAGTATTCTTGCCTGGAGAATCCATGGACAGAGTAACCTGGCGGGCTACAGTCCACAGGGTCACAAAGAGTTAGACACTATGAGTGACTGAGCACTCTTGAAGTTAGAACTGGATTTGAATTCAGGCACAGCCACTGATTAGCTGGCTTTCTTCAAACAGATAACTTAACCTCTCTGAGTCTTAGTTTTTTAGCTGGAGTTAGTGTGACAAGGAAAAAAATAATGACGTGAAGTACTCAGTCTAGGGCTTGGCAACTAGAAGTTGAGTAAAGGAGGTCATGAGTGTTGTGGCTTGGGTTGTGATTATCACTATCACAGTACAAGAGAAGCAAGGCTCATGCTTCTTTCTAAGAGCTGAACTAGATTTGAAAAATCTCTTCTTTGAATTTGTTGTGCTCACTTCTGGGACCAGCATGTTCCACTTGGAAAATTAACTTCCCTCCCTTCCTCCTGGTCAGGAACATCTGTTGGAGCGGGAGTCCTCTGCTCAAGCATATTGTGTTTGGGTGATTATGTGTTTGTAAAAATTTCCATGAAGAGCATTAGCTCAGCTTTACCCACCAAGGACTGTGAGTGGCTGTCAAAACAAGTGCAGACTGAGTCAACAGAAAGCCAGTCAAGAACAAAAAACCACCCAGCCTTTGTGGGACGTAATTGCTTCTATATTCCTGGGAATCTTTATTTTAAAGTGCTTTTGTTATTTGGCTGAAACACAATGCCTAAAATGCCTGTAGCTTTTCCACATGAAAAATTGTGTGAGTGAGCAGAGATTTCCTCCCCACAACTACCAAATTCAAAACTGAAATTCTAGTAGCACTGTGATTGTGTTTGTTGTTGTTTACAGGCCCACAATATGCTGAACATCACACAACACACAAAGACCATCCATTGCTTACCCTCAAAGAGCCCTGGCAGGGGCCAGGATGGAGGGCAGTGAGTGTGTGTGTGTTGATGTGCATGCATGCATGTATGTGTTACAGGTTCTTTGGTGAACATATTCTCTAGTCCTGGACTCCAGTTTAAGGACGTTAGGAACCTGGAAAACTTCAGAGGAAAACCCCCTACACCCTAAAATGATTAAAGGCTGGCTGCAGGAACCAAGAGGAAAGCTACTGTCAGTGTAGTGCACACCATGTGTGTGATTATTTAATGAAGGAACATTGCTCTGGAGACAGGAAAAACAGGTGACAATAGTGCTTTGCAAGTATGGAGCATGATGATTTTAAGTTCATGCAGCATTAGAACAAGCTGGTCTTCATTGCCATTAGGAGAAAATGGAAGAGAATTCCCTGGCCATCCAGTGGTTTGTACTCTGCGCTTTCATTGCTGAGGGCACAGGTTGAATCCCTGATCAGGCAACTGAGTTTCAGCAAGCTATGCAGCATAGCCAAAAAAAGATAAAAGGAAAAAATAGAGAAATTTGAATTAGGACATGAAGTGTACCTTCTGCAGAGTTTTTGAATCCAGCTAAATAGTTTTGACTTTAGAACTTCAGAATTTTGGTGTTAGAAGAAACACTAGAGAACATCATGTCACATATTTGAATGATAAAGGCGTAGAGAGACAAAAATAGCAGTTATAGGGTGTGTTTTTCTTTTTGGCTAGTCCAGAATTGTGCTTGATGTTGCATGGGAATGTCTGTTGCTTATTCTAGTGACAGGGTCGTGAACTGCAACACAGAGTTTCCTGCAGGGCAGGAAGTGTGCTGCTTAACAGAATCCCAAGGAAAGATCTTGTTCTTGAGACTGGGCCTTTCCCTGGCTCTGTACTCCATCAAGATGAGGACATAGCATTGTAGCCATCTAGTAGTATGTGGGGGCATTGAACGCCTATCATTATAGGTTCTCTAATGTGACAGGCTTTTTTGTACAGTTCTTCTGTGTATGCTTGCCACCTTTTCTTAATTTCTTCTGCTTCTGTTAGGTCTTTGCCAGTTTTGTCCTTTATTGTGCCTATCCTTGCATGAAATGTTCCTTTGGTATGTCCAATTTTCCTAGAGATCTCTAGTCTTTCCCATTCTGTTATTTCCCTCTATTTCTTTGCATTGTTCACTTAAGGCTTTCTTGCTCTCCTTGCTATTCTCTTGGGTATATCTTTCCCTTTCTCCTTTGCCTTTCAGTTCTTTTCTCAGCTATTTGTAAGGCCTCCTCAGACAACCACTTTGCCTTCTTACATTTCTTTTTCTTGGGGATGGTTTTGGTCACCACCTCTTGTACAATGTTATGAACATCCATTCATAGTTTTTCAGGCACTCTGTCTACCAGGTCTAGTCCCTTGAATCTATTCATCACCTCCACTGTATAATCATAAAGGATTTAATTTAGGTCATACCTGAATGGCCTAGTGATTTTCCCTACTTTCTTCAATTTGATCAGTTCCACAAACTATGGAATATTCTTGATGAAATGAAAGTACCAGACCATGTTACTTGCCTCCTGAGAAACCGGTATGCAGAACAAGAAGCAGTTAGAACTGGATGTGGAACAACGGACTGGTTCATAATTGGGAAAGGAGTACCTCAAAACTGTATATTGTCACCCTGCTTATTTAACTTATATGAAGAGTATATCATGCAAAATTCCAGGCTGAATGAATCACAGGCTGGAATCAAGATTGCTGGGAGAAATATCAACAACTTCACATATGCAGATGATACCATGTTAATGGCAGAAAGCGGAGAGGAACTAAAGAGCCTCTTGATGACGGTGAAAGAGGAGAGTGAAAAAGCTGGCTTAAAATTCAGCATTCAAAAAACTAAGATCATGGCATCCAGTCCTATCACTTCATGGCAAATAGATGGGGAAAATGTGGAAACAATGACAGATTTCATTTTCTTGGGCTCCAAAATCAATGCGGACACAAAATTAAGATGGTTGCTCCTTGGAAGAATAGCTATGACGAACCTAGACAGCATATTAAAAAGCACAGACATCACTTTGCCACAAAGGTCTGCAAAGTCAAAGCTATGGTTTTTCCTGTGGTCATGTATGGATGTGAGAGTTGGGCCATAAAGAAGGCTCAGCACCAAGGAACGGATGCTTTCAACCTGTGGTGCTGGAGAAGACTCTTGAGAGTCCCTTGGACAGCAGGAGATCAAAACAGTCAATTCTAAAGGAAATCAACCCTTTAACTGGAAGGGCTGAAGCTGAAGCTCCAGTGTTTTGGCCACCTGATGGGAAGAGCTAACTCATTGGAAAAAACTCTGATGCTGGGAAATATTGAGGGCAAGAGAAGAAGAAGACAACAGAGGATGAGATGGTTGGATGGCATCACTGACTCAATGGACATAAGTTTGAGCAAACTCAGAGAGATAGTGAATGACAGGGAAGCCTTGCGTGCTGCAGGTCATGGGGTGGCAAAGGGTCAGACACGACTTAGCGACTGAACAACAACAATAACATTGTGACCGGGCTGGGGCTACTTACTGCTTCCACAGAAATAACATTTCTGTCTGGGGACTGCAACCCATTATAAGATGATGATTGATCTATGACCTCCTGCCTCAGAAAGTAAGTAGGGTGAGGTACAACCCTCACTTTTGTTGTATCTGCTGTACTTGGAATGTGAGTGAAGGCTTTGGAGAAGAGGAAAGAAGATGGAAGAGTTACTGAAACTGAAGAGGGACCTTGGAGGAACAGGAGAAGGGGAAAACATGAAGAAGAAACTAAGGTGAGAAGGAATTTGAGAGTTTACAGAGGGGTTAGGATTATATCAGTCTTTACAGTAGATATCATTTCCAATTTAGGTATAGGAACAGGCTGAGATAGGTTGAGTAGCTTGCTTGAAGGACACACAATCAAGTAGTGGAGCCAGGATTCAAACCTTTGACTGTGATTCCAAAGTCCAAGCTCTCAAATGCTGCACTATTTATACATATTTATACATAGTTCTCTTTGTTTCTGCATTTCCAGTGTTGTATGTCTTTAATGATCAATCAGTGGTTCACGGACTGATAATTTCATTTATGGTTCAATGGATGAGAGACAAGCAGGACTCTGCCTTCCTGAATCTCATGGCCTATTTTGAGAAGGCCTTGCAGTTTGCCTAAGCTAGAGATCCACAGACATCTATGAATTTCTCTGTGCATCCCTTTCCCTAATGCATATATGGCTAGGGCAGCTGGGGAGCGTGTGGGCGTCAAAGGATTTTCTCATGAATATTTGCAAAGCTGTGTACATTCCATCACTAGTGCTAGTTCTTCCCAACCAAGATGGAGACAGAAGTAGAAGGGAGAGAATTTTATAAGAAAAAGCCTTTTTGTGCAATAATTGGATGGGGCTCTGCAGGCCTGAGTGGGGGAAGGGAGATTACCATGAGTGTTTCATTTCAGCACATTCCCTCTGCCAACAGCACAGCTGCTTGGCTCCATAAGCATGTCCATGGGCTGGATTTTAAAGGAATAAGGTCATTCTTTTGGCTTCATCTAAACTCATTTTTTCCCCCTCTCTAGAAACTTGATTGTCAGTCTTTAAAGGGTAGCTTTTAGACTTACAAAAAAAAATGTGAAGAACTGAGATCCTTGACACTTAATGCTTGCTGTTGGTGCTGGATGCCTGTACAAAAATGAACAGCAGAAATGAGAGAAATCTTATAAGATGCAAAAGCTTGTTTGGATTTATTTTTTATCCTCTGTGAGCCAAGGGTAACAAGGAATTTCTGATACTATCTGGAGTCCTTGAGATTTAGCCAGGGGAGAGAGGTTGTGTATAGGAGTGGCATGCCCAAAGCTTGATAGTCAGCTGGAAACTTGGAGCAGCCTAAACATAAATACAGATAGAGGTCCTGAGACATGTCCTTGCTGTTCTTGAAGTGCTGAGAAGTTGCCCTATATTCCACTTCCTTTACACTTGAATTTGTCCTGGATTTAAAAGGATTGTCAGTTAATTGCTTGAAGATGAGAGGCATGACGATAGAGATGATCACTTTGAGGATCTTTGGAAAAACCAATTTGCAAAATCACCCGAACAAGAGGATGTAAAATGAAGAACAGCCCTTTGAACAAAAGGTCTGTGTGTCCACCGGCAGACTGATAACAGTAAGCTTCTCCAGTGGGAGCCGCCTGGTCTGCATGACCAGGTGCTGAATTCTCTCCCATATACTCACACAGTGAGCCTGTGTCTGGTCCCCTCTCGCACCTTTCAGTGGTCCTCTGTTTGTGGGGAGCCAGTCCAGCTGACCAACAAAGGCCCCTAAGTGCAGTGTTCCGAAAAGGGTTCAGAAAGTGTTGAGAAAGAAATGGGACTGGTCTCTCTTTAGTTCTTTGCTCAGCAGAAAGCAGACAGCTGCATAAAATGTGTTAGTAGATTAATTAGTTTATTAAAATATTTTGCTATAAAGATGATTAAGCTAACTGGAAAATGTTCAAACAGTCCCAGTCCAGAAGGATATAATATAAAAACCGAAACCCCTTCCCGTTTCATACTTCCCTACTGGTCTCATTCTTCAGAGGTAACCACTTATCTTAAAAAAAGAAAAGTACTAACGGGCTTACACTGTATATTGTATTTTCAACTGGCTTTACTTTATCACCTTATCTTGGCCCTAATTTATTGGCAATACCTATTGTTCTACTTCATTGTTTTAATGCTATATAGAATTCCATTGTACAAAGGTATTGTAGCTTAATTATTTTTCTAGTGATGTATGGTTTGAATATGTTATATGATATATAATTATAATTCCATAATTATGGATTCCTGCTATTATATAATATGTATTACGTGTCTGCTGTTCTCTGTAATACTAGAGTGAGCATCTTTAATTTCTAGTAGTGTAGCTGCTTGTTTGGAGAGTCGTATATTTTAAATTTCAATATATTTTTGTCTAATTTCCTTCCCAAAAGATTATACCAATTTACATGCTTAACAGTAGTGTATCAGAATACTTTACCACATTCCTTGTCAATACTAGGTGTTATCAAACTCTTTAATCTTTGCCTGTCTTATTAGAAATGGTATCCTATTTTTAGCTTTTCTTTTTGATATATTTGATGAGCATCTCTGTATATTTCTGGGCCATTTGTATACTTTCTTCCCTGTGAATTATGTGTTCATGTATTTTTCCCCATTTTTCTACTGTACTGTTCATTTTTCTCGTATTTTTAAGAGCAGGTAGAATATTAAGGAAAACGTTCTGTGTCATAGATGTTGCAATGTTTCCTCTGTTTACTTTTGTTTTGATTTTGTAATTTTTCTCCTGTGTGTGTGTTTAAATGTAGTCAAATTTATTGACCTTTCTCTGTGGCTTTCTGGTATATTAAGCTTAGAAGGGCCTGCCATTCTGAAGTTATGAAAGTATTTGCTATTTTTTTTTTTTCTGGTACACTAATGAATTTATCTTCTTAATTTAAATATTTGATCCATTTGAAATTTTTGGTGAAAGAAATGAGGTGGGGCTTGAGCATCCATCCTTTCTCTGCTAATAATGTTAGGGGAAACACACTGACTGAAGCTGCCCATCCTGGCCAACCACCATAGTAACCATTTGGCTGAGTTATTTTATGACAGGAGGTTCCTTACGAGGAAAATGGAACTAATAAGCCACCACCAATAGGAATAGTTCTGGAAAGGTCAAAAGGAGATGCCACCTGTCTTACCACCTCCCAGAATCCTTCTCGCTGGCATCCATCTTGGCTGAGCAATGCATGTGCCACCAGGAAGGACACTGAGTCAAAATGATTGGCCAGAAACAACCTGAAAACTAATCCTATCACCATAATACCTGAGACTGCAAGCCACATGGCAGAGCAGTCCTCCTGGGTTCCCCCACCCTCCTGCTCTCTGCCCAGGCACCCCTTCCCAATAAAGTCTCTTGTTTTGTCAGCATGTGTGTCTCCTTGGACAATTCATTTTTGAGTATTAGGGAAAAAACCCCTTTTGAGCCCTGGAAGGGGTCCCCCTTCCTGCAACAATATGAAAAAGCCATTTTTATCATTTGCTTAATTCCTGTGTATACCTGGGGTCTCCTTTAAAATTATTTTATTTCATTGATCTATTTGTACTTTTGTGCCAGAACTATACATAGTGTTTCAGAAGTTTGTTTTCCAAGATCTGAAGTTAGGGGTGGTCATTATTGTCTCTTGGCTCTAATTAGTCTGTGGTTCACACATATTTACATAAGCTCAGCTTCCAGTAAAAATAGCCTTTTTAGAATCCTGAGCAGGGGTTTTCCAGGTGTGCTGCTGCTGCTAAGCGCTTCAGTTGTCTCCCACTCTGTGCAACCCCATAGATGGCAGCCCACCAGACTCCGCCATCCCTGGGATTCTCAAGGCAAGAACACTGGAGTGGGTCAGGTGATGCTAGTGGTACAGAATCTGCCTGCTAATGCAGGAGAGTTAAGAGAGTGAGGTTATATCCCCGAGTCGGGAAGATCCCCTGGAGGAGGTCATAGCAACCCACTCCAGTATTCTTGCCTGGAGAATCCCATGGACAGAGGAGCCTGGCAGGTGAAAGCTGATAAGAGTGTCATAGAGTTGGACAGGACTGAAGCAACTTAGCATAGACACATGCAGAATCCTGTACAGGTGTGAGGATGAAGGGAAATAATGTGTTTATATCTTTGGTTTACTTTTACCTTTTAATCCTTTTCTCTTACCTCTCCATTAAATCAGCATTAAGTTTGATGTCTTATTTGTGAAAGTTCACTAAGATCCTATAATATGTGATTATTTCACCTTCTTTATTCATTCATTCAACCTACATCTACTGAAAAATATGCCAAGAATTGTGCAAGGCATTGGAAATAATCAATAAGAGTTGGACATTGTACCTACTCATGAAAAACTTAGTTCTTGAAGGAGACAGATACATAGAGTTAATTACCTTACAGTGTGGTAAATAATACTGTAGTAAATATTTTATTAAACATTTGAAAAATCTTGAAGAGAGAGGTTAGCCTTTTTTCACTGGGAGTGGGGGTGTTGTCAGCAAATCTAGTCCACAGGGTGATTTCTCTTTTCAGTACTGAATAGGATTTAAACATGTAGTTCTTTTCCAAAGGCCAGAAGAGCCTTAAGACTTGAAGGTGGTAGTTCACATACATGGATTTAACTACACAATTTGGTGAGTTTCCAAAAAGATCAGTCACTTCTCAAAAGCATCACATGAGTCATTCACTTATCTTTACTCAATTCATTCCCTTCTGGTTTCATTCTAGATACCACTTAGTCTTATAAAATAGGTTTATGACTCATTTGATTAGCCTGGCTGTACAGAATATTAACTTGGTTTCTGATCATTACGAGGGAGCTGGGTTCAGTAAAAATCTCTCTTCTCTCTGCAGGAAAGGCAGAGTGGATGTTTTCTCAATTTTCAAGTGTGAGGAAGAGGAGTATGAGCTATTTATAGATTCACCTCCCCCCACAGATGAACACAATAGAAGCCCGAAATCAAATGGTGACCAGATGTGCCCGGGCATCTCCCAGTCTGTATTTAGAAACTGGAAAAGGCAAAGCCGCTAGGAAGTTGGTCTCAGGGCAGAATTGGCTGGACTCACTCATGATTGTCTGTATACAAACAGCCCCTTGCGTCTGGTCCGTAGGAGCGGAAGGGTAAAAGAAGTGTGTGCGCAAACTCATTTTTCTTGCTGCTTTTCCTGGCAGTGGGAGATTATTCCTTTGTTAGTTATTTCATTGCTCAACTCTTTCCTCTGTAGTTGGGCGGTTAGACAAAGTGGAAAAGCTTTCTGGGGATATGTGCTGAGTTGATGTGGGGTAAGAGCCAGTGTGGCTTCTGTGCTGTTGGTAGAGATAGTGGTTCTGCTCAGATGAGAAGAGATCTGACCGAAATGGAAACCCTCAGTTGCTCTTTCTTTTTCTCTTTACTATTCCTTCCTTATTAAACTAACCCCATCTTGCTTGTGG
Organism: Aepyceros melampus; assembly: GCA_006408695.1. NCBI lineage: Eukaryota > Metazoa > Chordata > Mammalia > Artiodactyla > Bovidae > Aepyceros > Aepyceros melampus. Next base: position 200,926 of record SJXQ01002251.1, on the reverse strand, counting down.
TGGTGTTACGGTTTAAAGCACAAACATGTAGTGGTTTCTGGCTGGTATTGCTTTTCCTTTCCTTCCCACATTAAAGATTTTTGAGAAAATAGAAGCAGCTTCCTCCTTTAACAGGCATCTGGCACCATTTGCATAGAGTTTAGAGACTCAATTTCAGGGTTTGGAAAAGTAATGCTTAATTTTGGAGAATGTTCTCATGAACGACTCCTATAAGTGGCAAGAAAGAAAAAAAAATACCACGTTTCGAGAACCTGCTGTATTCCAAGTACTGAACTGAGTGCCTAATTCCTCTCATTCACTCTTAAACAGCAACCCCATAAAGTGGGTTATTACCATCTCTGTTCTACAGATGTGAAAAAAGGCTCAAAGAAGTTAGAGTAAGTTCTTTAGGTCCACACTACTAAGAGGTGGAGTCCAGATTGAAACCTAGATCTGGTGTCTGCAAAGCCCTTGCTCTTTCCACTACCCCTGCCACCAGTTGTGTGCGCTAACTCCTCCTGACTATGTGCTTACCTCTGATATTTGAAGTATGATATGAATTAACTGACAATTAGAAGAATTTGAATTGTTAAACTTTGCATTTATCATAAGAAAGGGTCCAGGAACCATAATGAGGAGCATGTGGTTTCAAGCCTCCCTGTTGATGCTTCTCTATGAGATACGGAGAACACCATCTATTTTAAATTTTGTGTCTGAAGCAAGTGTCTACAGGTGGAGTCAGGATGTTTTCTACTGAACCCCTCAAATAACTCTAGTTGACCCAGTCACTTTCTGAGATGCAAGAAATAGCTCCTACTTTATAGCAAATGGATGCTTTGTTTTACCTATTCTGACCCAAGATGTTGTTGTTGTTTAGTCATTAAGTCATGTCTGACTCTTTGTGACCCCATGGACTGCAGCAGACCAGGATTCCTTGTCCTTCACTATCTCCTGAAGTTTGCTCAAACTCATGTCCATTGAATTGGTGATGTCATCGAACCATCTCATCCCCTGTTGCCCCCTTCTCCTCTTGCCCTCATTCTTTCCAAGCATCACGGTCTTTTCCAATAAGTTGACCCTCTGCATCAGGTGGCCAAAGTCTTGGAGCTTCAGCTTCCAATTAATATTCAGGGTTGATTTCTCAAGATTGACTGGTTTGATCTCCTTGCTGTCCAAGGGATTCTGAAGAGTCTTCTCCAGCACTACAATTTGAAAGTATCAATTCTTTGGCACTCAGCCTTCTTTGGTCCAACTCTCATATCCATACATGACTACTGCAATAACGATAGCTTTGACTATACAGACCTTTGTCAGCAAAGTGAAATCTCTGCTTTTATTACACTGTATAGACTTGTCTAACTTTCTAAGGAACAAGTGTCCATTAATTTCATTACTGCAGTCACATCAGTGGTGATTTTGGAGCCCAAGAAAAAAAATCTGTCAGTTTCCACTTTAGGAAAAAGTGGCCATCTATTTGCCATAAAGCAATGGGACTTGGTGCCATGATCTTATTTTTTTGAGTGCTGAGTTTTAAGCCAACTTTTTCACTCTCCTGTTTCACTTTCATCAAGAGGCTCTTTGGTTCCCATTCACTTTCTACCATTAGAGTGGTATTATCTGCATATCTGAGGTTGTTGGCATTTCTCTTGGCAGTTTTGATTCCAGTTTGATTCATCCGGCCTGGCATTTCGCATGATGTACTCTGCATATAAGTTAAATAAGCATGGTGACAATATACAGCCTTGATGTACTCCTTTCCCAATTTTGAACCAGTCTGTTGTTCCACGTCCAGTTTTAACTGTTGCTTCTTGACCTGCATACAGGTTTCTCAGGAGGCAGGTGAGGTGGTCTGGTATTTCCATTTCTTGAAGAATTTTTCATAGTTATGATCCACACAGTCAAAGGCTTCCGTGTAGTCAGTGAAGTAGATGTTTTCCTGGAATTCCCTTGCTGTTTCTATGATCCAACAGATGCTGGCAATTTGATCTTTAGTTCCTCTGCCTTTTCTAAACCCAGCTTGAACATCTGAAAGTTCTCAGTTCACATACTGTTGAAGCTTAGCTTGGAGAATTTTGAGCATTACTTTGCTAGCATGTGAAATGGGTGCAATTGTGCGATAGTTTAACATTGTTTGACATTGCCCTTCTTTGGGATTGGAATGAAAATGACCTTTTCCAGTCCTATGGCCATTGATGAGTTTTCTAAATTTGCTGACATATTGAGTGCAGCACTTTAACAGCATCATCTTTTAGGATTTGAAATAGCTCAGCTGGAATTCTATCACCTCCACTGGTTTTGTTTGTAGTGATGCTTCCTAAGGCCTACTTGACTTCACACTCTAGGATGTTTGGCTCTAGGTGAGTGACCACACTCTTGTGGTTGTTTGGGTCATTAAGACCTTTTTTTGTATAGTTCTTCTGTGTATCTTGCCACCTCTTCTTAATCTCTTCTGCTTCTGTTAGGTTCTTGCCATTTCTGTCCTTTATTGTACCCATCTCTGCATGAAATGTTCCCTTGGTATCTCCTATTTTCTTGATGAGATCTCTAGCCTTTCCCATTCTATTATTTTCCTCTATTTCTTTGCAATGTTCGATTAAGAAGGCTTTCTTATCTCTGCTTGCTATCTCTGGAACTCTGCATTCAGATGGGTATATCTTTCCCTTTTTCCTTTTCCTTTCGCTTCTCTTCTTTCTTCAGCTATTTGTAAGGCTGCCTCAGACAACCATTTTGCCTTTTTGCATTTCTTTTTCTTTGGGATGATTTTGGTCACCACCTCCTGTACAATGTTATGAACCTCCATCCATAGTTCTTTAGACAGTCTGTCTACCAGATCTAATCTCTTGAATTTATTCATCACTTCCACTGTATGATCATAAGCAGGTTTATGTTATACCTGAATGGCCTAGTGGTTTTCCTTACTTTCTTCAATTTAGCCTGAATTTTGCAATAAGGAGCTCATGAGCCACAGTCAGCTCCCGGTCTTAGTTTTGCTGGCTGTATAGAGGTTTTCCATCTCGGCTGGAAAGAATATAATCAGTCTGATTTTGGTATTGACCATCTGGTGATGTACATGTGTAGAGTCATCTCTTGTGTTGTTGAAAGAGGGTATTTGCTATGATCAGTGTTTTCTCTTGACAAAATTCTGTTAGCCTTTGCCCTGATTCATTTTGTACTCCAAGGCCAAATTTGCCTGTTAACTCCAGGTCTCTTTACTTCCTACTTTTGCATTCCAGTCCACTATGATGAAAAGGACATCATTTTTAGTGTTTTAGAAGGTCTTGTAGGTCTTTATGTATCCATTGAATTTAAGCTTCTTTGGCATTAGTGGTTGGGGCATAGACTTAGATTATTGTGATGTTGAATGGTTTGCCTTGGAAATGAACCGAGATCATTTTGTTGTTTTTGAGATGGTGCCCAAGTACTGCATTTTAGACTCTTTTGTTGACATGAGGGCTACTCCATTTCTTCTAAGGGATTCTTGCCCACAGTAGTAGATATAATAGTCATCTGAATTAAATTCACCCATTTCCATCCATTTTAGTTCACTAATTCCTAAAATGTCGATGTTCACTCTTGCCATTTCCTGACTGACCATGTCCAATTTACCTTGATTCCTGAACCTAACATTCCAGGTTCCTATGCAATATTATTCTTTATAGCATTGGACTTTACTTTCACCACCAGACACATCCACAGTTGAGTGTTGTTTCCACTTGGGCTCAGCCTCTTCATTCCTTCTGGAGCTACTTCTCCACTCTTCCCCAGTAGCCAGGTTTTGAAGTGGACTTTACAAGTGGTGAAATGTGCCCATGAAGGAACCTGGGATCTGTGTACTAACCCTGACAGCCAGTTGCTCCTTTCCTTCCTGGCACAATTCAGTATGGCCTGGTACCTCTTTTTCTTTTTTGGCTGTACCATGTGGCATGCAGGATTGTAGGTCGCTGACCAGGGATTGAACCCGTGCCACCCACAATGGATGTGTGGAGTCTTAACTACTGGATCACCAGGGAAGTCAGCCTTTTTTTTTTGGTACCTCTTTTTTTTTTAAATTAATTTATTTTTTTTCTCCTCAGCATTGTGTTTTACTTTTTTGCAGAGAGAAAATAGAATGAGGGAGGGGAGGAAAACATGGTTCCATTGCAGTCTCCAAAACGTATGGGTATACACTGCTAGTATAAGGATAGGATGAGATGGTCAATCGCTTCTCGGCCTTTTGGCTAAGATCAAGTGTAGGATGAGATGGTCAGGCAGATTAGCGGGGAGGCCCCCAATATCCTTTTTTCTACTGATTTGTATATGCTAATGAAAATGACATGAAATATGTGGAATTGCCTAGCACATGGTATTCAATAAATGTCAGCTGCCTTCTCTAGCAGGGTTCTCCATAAGCTAAGAGATACCTAGACATCACCATCCTTTTCCTTCCAGGGTATGAAGCTCACATAGAAAACTAGAGAACTCAAAGCACGTACAGTTGGGAAAATGCAGTTGGCCGGCTGGCTCAGTGCAGGGTCTGCTGTCTCCCCATCCTCCCGACTCCACTCTCCCAGGGTGAGGCTGAGAGTAGTTTCCCAGATGGCTTCCCTGAGACCTAGCTAGCTTGTCCTAGGAGATCCCATGAGGAGGGCTGTGGGTTGCAGCTCTCTAGTGCACAGTCCTCTCTTTCTGGCGATGATAATTGTAGGGAAAGAAGTGGACCCACATTCTGATTTCTCGAGCTGTCTGCAGGATCTCAACAGCCTTGCTGTGCTCAGTATCTTGGAAATCCACATCATTCACAGCCAGGACTTGGTCCCCTTCCTGAAGTCCTGCTCGATGTGCATCAGAGTCAGGAATCACCTTGGAGATAAAGATGCCCAGCTGGGAGGCCTTTCCTCCTCGGATGTTAAACCCCAGCTGAGCTCTGGGGGGCTTCTTCAGTGTAATGATACGAGGCAGAAACTGGGTCAACTCATTGTTGTAGTCTGGATGGTATACCCTCTCATGAGGAGGAATCCATGCTGGGGGATTCTCATAGGCAGGCAGGAAAACCACCGGGTAGTCATCATAAGGAATCTGGCTGTCCATCTCCAGCAAGGACCTCTCCAACCTGCAGGCCTCAGGTGCCGAGTCTCAGCTCACCGCCTTTTTTTTTTTTTAATTAATTATTTTTGCCTTTTCATACTGTTCATGGGGTTCTCAAGGCAAGAATACTGAAGTGGTTTGCCATTCCCATCTTCAGTGGACCACATTTTGTCAGAACTTTCCACCATGACCTCTCTGTCTTGGGTGGCCCTACATGGCATGGCTCATAGTTTCATTGAGTTAGACAAGGCTGTGGTCCATGTGATTAGATTGGTTAGTTTTCTGTGATTGTGGTTTTCAGTCTGTCTGTCCTCTGATGGAGAATGATAGCATCAGACCTTGCTTCCATCACCAGTCATATCCACAACTAGGTGTTGATGAAAGTGAAAGAGGAGAGTGAAAAAGTTGGCTTAAAGCTTAACATTCGAAAACAAAGATTATGACATCCAGTCCCATCACTTCATGGCAAATAGATGGAGAAACAGTGGAAATAGTAGCAGACTTTATTTTTTTGGGCTCCAAAATCACTGCAGATGGTGACTGCAGCCATGAAATTAAAAGATGTTTACTATGTGGGAGAAAAGTTATGACCAACTCAGACAGCATATTAAAAAGCAGAGATACTACTTTTCCAATAAAGGTCTGTCTAGTCAAGGCTATGGTTTTCCCAGTGGTGAGGTATGGATGTGAGAGTTGGACTATAAAGAAAGCTGAATGCTGAAGAATTGATGCTTTTGAACTGCGGTGTTGGAGAAGACTCTTGAGAGTCCCTTGGACTGCAAGGAGATCTAACCAGTCCATCCTAAAGGAGATCAGTCCTGAATATTCATTGGAAGGACTGATGCTGAGGCTGAAACTCCAATACTTTGGCCACCTGATGCGATAGAGCTGACTCACTGGAAAAGACCCTGATGCTGGGAAAGATTAAAGGTGGGAGGAGAAGGGGATGACAAAGGATGAGATGATTGGATAGTATCACTGACTCAATGGACATGAGTTTGAGTAAACTCTGGGAGTTGGTGATGGACAGGGAGGCCTGGTGTGCTGCAGTCGGATGGGGTCGCAAAGAGTCAGACACAACTGAGCGACTGAACTGAACTAAATTATTTTCGGCTGTGCTGGGTCTTCATTGCTGCACGAGCTTTTCTCTAGTCGTGGTGAGTGGAGGCTACTCTTTGTTGCAGTGCACTGGCTTCTCATTACAGTGGTCTCTCTTGTTGTTGTGGATCGTGGGCTCTAGGGTATGTGGGCTTCAATAGTTGTGCTGCACTGGCTCTAGGCTCAGTAGTTGTGGTGCATGGGCTTAGTTGCTCTGTGACATGTGGGATCTTCCTGGACCGTACATGGAACCCATGTCACCTACATTGGCAGGTGGAGTCTTCACCACTGAGCCACCAAGGAAGCCCTTGGTACCTCTTTTTCTAAGTAGGTCTTTCCTCATCTGTGAATACCCTGGGGTGTCCAGTTTCATGTTGGGGAGGGAAAGATGAAAGCAGGACCTCCAGTTTGAATCAAGAAGAATCTTAATGTATGTTTTTGAATGAGATGAAATCCTATATGGTTTTCTAGTTCTAGCCTAAATTCCACCTGCTTTAATTTCCAAATATTTATTTTTCAGTGAAGATGAACCTCATCTGCTCAGTATCTTCCACATAGCATTTATACACCAGAGAGAATGAGTCTCTCAGGCATTCATCAGCTTGTTAGGCCTTTTAGAGGTTTATCAACTATGCTTCTTTGAAAATCAGCCCCAAGTTTCTGAGTGACTGTCCAGGTTTGTGTCAGTGCATCTCTGGGTCGTCACCAACACATACACTGTCAGGTCTCTCTTTGATCATCTAGTTTTTTTTTTTTTTTTTGTCTTTTGCATGCACTTTAATAAGTGCCTGTAACAACACCAAGAAGCACCTTTGTTCCAGGGCTGTTGGCTAAGGCTGGAGTCACACTTTATTTGGTTGAGATGACTTGAGATAAACATCTGAGGTGCAAGAAGCACCACAAGATGAGTGTGGTTTGAGGTCTCATGATTCTAACATGCAGCTCTGTCTTTTGCAAACTAGGGCAGTCTTCAGGGTTGGAGGAGGATCGTGTGGCTCAAGCTGGGGAAGCTGCCTGCTGGTGGGATGCAGGAGGCAGATGCTGTTCAGATCAACACAAAATTAATCTCTTTAACCAGACCTTGGATTGCTGAGAATGATACAGGCTTCAGCTGGGCTGCTGAGCCCGACTGTGAAACTGAAACCATGTTGGGGGTTCAGCTCATTTGCTTCTCCAGCATTAAGATTGGTCTCTAGAGACCTATTCAGACTAAACAGTATTAAAAACAGGAAATTTGCTCCTAGCAGCATAGTTGCAGGAAAACTTTTTCCACTTAGGCAGGAATGAGAGTTAAAAACAGAAACTCCATCCTCCAGGCTTGTTTTCTTCTTATATAAAAGTAATGTTTGCAGTTCCCGACGACTTGAAGCAGTTGGCCCTACTTAACTGCCCGTCAGACTACTGCCTGAGGGGATTCATTACAGAAGGTGTAAAGAGCCCTTGTGAACACATTAAAAAATATGAAGGCACTGCTCTGTGGAGGACGCTGACTTGGTGATGTTTATCTTCACCTAAGATCACATATGCAGAATTAACGCGGGAAGCACTTAGGGGAGACCTAGAGAACAGCTATTGTTTAATTTGATTCAGCACCCATTTATGGTGTATATTCTGGATTGGGTCCACAGGTTATGTATTCATTTATTCAGTCATTGTTAACTGAGCACGTACTGTGTGGTGTGCATAGGTGCCTCAGACATGTGATGTGCTTTTTATCCCTTTTGTACTGTGGGACCTGCTCGGGTTTGTTCCTGACAGTCAGCCTAGGGCAGCCCTGAATCAAAGGGTTCAACTCCTGGAACTGCTGCTCTTCTGCATAATTTGCTGCTGAGATTGATGGGGGTGGACAGGGTGACATTTTGGAAGAAGAGAGTGAGGACAAAGAGGAAAGTATAACCTTGAGAGGAGGGCTTCCCTATCGGCTCAGTGGTACAGAATCTGCCTGCCAATGCAGGAGACTCAGGTTCGATCGTGGCTCCAGGAAGATCCATCATGCTGTAGAGCGACTCAGCCCCTGCAGCACAACTATTGAGCCTGTCCTCTAGAGCCTGGGAGCCACGATTGCTGAAATATACACACCTAGCCCTACAGCCAGAAAAAGGCCCACACAGTAAACAAAGACCCAGCATAGACAAAAATAAATAAATTTATAAATTATATATATATATTTTAGAAAGCTAGAGAGGAAATGCTGTTCTTTTCTTCCTCTCCCACTGTGATGTCACTCTGCCTAAGGAGTCCAGCGGGGAGAGAGTGGACTGAAGGCCTCAGTGAACATGAGTTACCCTACCCTCTGTTCACCATGCTTGACCAATGTGTCATGAACAAGATTCTGTAGTAGAAGAAACTGTGTGGTGAAAAGATTCTTTACAGATGTGTGTCATTATTTTTTGCGGTAAGAAAAACAGAACTGCTTTTTAAAACTTTAAAGTGGAATATATGCACAGAAAAGTGCACTTATTAGAAGTGAACAGCTCAAATTTTCTATCCACTTGAGCTTTTACACACTGAGCATACCTACATAACCTGCACACAGATCAAGAAATAGAGCTACCAGCACCTCAGAAGTCCCACGTGTGCTCTGTTAAAATACACTGTAAAGCTCTTTCCTGGGGCTTTTTTCCAGTATATGCTCTGCAATGTTGAGATGAGAAATAATGTCCCTACCTAGCCTGCTAATCTCTGAATTTAAGAGAACAGGCAGGCCAAACACAGCCTTTCCTGGCTTTCTCCTCAACCTTCCTTTCTTTTTCTGACTTGCAGCTGTTAGTATCCTATTAACCTTCTCTTATATTCAGTCCCTGATTTCTGGCTATAGAGATGCGTTTTGATGTGTTCTCTTTCTTTTTTTTTTTGGCTATGCCATGAGTTATGTAGGATCCTAGTTCCCCAACCAGGAATATCAAACCCATGTCCCCTGCATTGGAAGCTTAGGGTCTTAACCATTGAACTTCTAGGGAATTCCCCATTTTAATTTGTCTTTGCTTTGCGTTTTACATTTATAAAATATACTGAAAGTGAACAGGTGCATTTCTTTATAAAAAAAATGTTACAGAGAACATCTTCAAAATAGACTAGATTAACAAGATTTTAGTATGTGTGCTGCTTTAGTATCCTCCTCAGTTTTGGTACTCTTCAGGCTGAGTGTATGCCAGATTTAACTGTTGTATGTAGGATTATATTACAGCCCAGCATTATGAGTTATTATCCACATGCAAGCAGAGCAGTTGGCAAGCTTTCTGGGAAGCTATGCCTTTGCTTGGGGTAGCGTCACGCTTGATCACATGGCCCACATAGAAATGGAACATATTTACATAAAGGGGAGCAGATAAGAAGAAAGGTCATAGAGTTAGAATTTTGTAAACTGGGCAGACTTTATGATGACTTTTTTTTTTTTTTTTTTTTTTTTTTAAAAATTATAGTAATCCCTTAAACATCCAGTAACTGATACTTAAGTAATCCTGTGGCTTGGAGCAACCCTGAATATACCACACCGCACCACTATATGTATCCCAGTTACTTAGGCAACTATATCAAAACACACGCAGTTTTTGAAACAGCTTTTTATTAAACAGCAAAGCGTAACTGCAACACAATTTTAAATGTTTGAAAATTAGGTCACAAAGAGATGCAAAATGTTTGCAGTATGACTATCATATATTCATACAGCTAAAGTCATCAAATCTTACACCAATACAAACATAAGATTATTCCATGATTAGCCTAAATTTAATAACTATAAACTATATTAGTGGATTTCTTTTCCTATTTAACATTTTAATTAACAACTACTGATTTCCTTACCAAATGGAACCTACTAAATTTTAAAAAACGGTTAAATGACTAAAATTCTGCAAACCAGTAGTTGAATTTGCAGAAACTTCTGGGAGAAGTAGATAAAATACTGAGAAAGCATCTATTAGTTTACACGTAAAACTCTCCCATCTTATTCATGACTCTGATACTAATCCACTCTTAATGGACTTTGCAAAGTTGATCTGCTGGTACTACAAATAAACCTGAGATCAAACTCTATTCTCTTCCAGGTGTGGTTTACATAAGGTTAGCCAAACTTAATCCATTTTTTAAAATATTCCTTCCAAAATCCAATCTGTGCCAGAGAGAACATAAATCTGGAGTAGAAACATTTGGAGTTGGTTAAGGTACTTATGAAGTACTTTTCCCACTCTATTTCTATTTTTCCTCACAATTTTCTATTTGAAACACACACAGAACCAAAACTCATCTTTTCAGATACCAAGTGGGTTATTTTGTGCAAAGGAAGTTTTTAATAATAAATCTTCCCCATACCATAATTCAAAGAAAAACTTTCATTTTTATAGCATCCATTTTCAATTAATGTAAGAGAAACCTACTATCCTTACTACTAAACATAATAAATAAGCCCTAACTGAAAAAGTATCTTATTTTAAGTTTCAACAGTTAGAGTTCAAGCTACTCTCCTAGATGATTAGCTACTGAAATTACTTTTTACAAATGTGTAACCAATTTTTTCCTTAGAGGAAGGAAAAACAGGAAGAAAGCAAATGGAAAAGAGGCACACGATGGCAGACAGGGTACATAAAGCTGTCATTCAGTACATGATTTTGGTTACTTTTTCACAACATGGTAGTTATTTGCTTGTATCTCTATGCCTATAAGACAATGCTAACCCTATAAATCAAAACAAATTTGAAAAAACATTCATTTTCAAGTTTCATAAATATATGCATTTCTAATTATAAAGTCTCTACATTTGCACATTTTCATAGACTAACATAATACACAAACTCATGGAAGTCTTCTGTTATGCTCTTAATTCTGCCTAGATCTGACATCATCTTCATAAATACTCAGTGAAGCCACAAACAAAAGTACTGTAACTTTTGGAATCTATCCAAGTTTTAAAGAAAAAAAAAGATCAGCAGCAATTCCGTAAGACATGAAATATCAATCCCTTATTTTCTTTTGCTTTTTGTGTCAGTTGTTTGAAAAACACTAGAAGCTGACATGAGGTTTTCTATATATTGTCCGAGAACTTGGTTTTCTGATTTTAGCTTCAGATTTTCTTCCTTAACTGCATCTACTCTTGCAGACAGATCTTCAAGTGTGTGTTGGAGTTCCAACACTTGATTAATGAGTCGTGTTTTCTCCTCCAGTTCCACCTGATTTTCAGCATCAACTGCATCCATGTCAGCATTCATCATCTTCGGTAACAAACTTCTGCGCCTTGGATACAAAATTCTTGATGAATGGTCTGCCTTCTGAGGCGCCGGCAGGGGGGGGCTATGATGACTTTTTAAGATGACTTTAAAAAGTCATCCATCATGCAACTGTGGTTTTGGTTAAGACTGGGCTGTAGTGCCACAGAGTCTGGGTTGGAACCCCATCTCTGACATTGCTAGCTGTGTGACAGGGCAACTTTCTGGACTGCTCTCTGATTTAGTTGTTTCATCTGTAAAATGATGATAATAGTATCAACTTCATGGATTATTGTGAGGAGTAAATTATTAATGTATCTAAAGTGCTTTGATTATCACCTAGTACATTTCAATAGTGAATAAATGTTGTTCTTGTTACTTTAACATATCTCATGACACTAGATTGGCAACTGTCTGAACCTCTTCTTTTTTTTAAATCTAAATGCCAGTCAGGATGGGATTGAGGTAGAATATAAGTTTCCACTACGGAAGTTTATTTCACAGCCAACTTTATTTGCACATGGTTATTTCATAAGATGAGGACATACATCCACAGCATGGAAAAGAACAATAACGTTTTTTAAGGCTTAATCTTCTTTTCCTATAAATTCTTTCTATAGTAAGGAGGAACCATTGTGAACTTCTTACCAGTTTTACTCTGCAGGGGTGGCTGAAGTTTTCCATCTCAAAGAAAGTGAAGTTTCCACATCAGCAAGATTGATATTACCTGGGAACTTATTGGGCTCTACCTCAGACCTACTGAATCAAACTTCTAGGAGTGGCACCCATCAAACTTTTAAAATAGCCCCCCAGGTGATTATGATACATTCTGAAATCCAGAACCACCACTTTACAAATTTGCTACTATGTGTAGACAGTGGGGGAACACCAGTTCAGTTCAGTTCAGTCGCGCAGTCGTGTCCGACTCTTTGCGACCCCATGAATCGCAGCACGCCAGGCTTCCCTGTCCATCACCAACTCCCGGAGTTCACTCAGACTCATGTCCATTGAGTCCATGATGCCATCTAGCCATCTCATCCTCGGTCGTCCCTTTCTCCTCCTGCCCCCAATCCCTCCCAGCATCAGAGTCTTTTCCAATGAGTCAACTCTTCGCATAAGGTGGCCAAAGTACTGGAGCTTCAGTTTTAGCATCATTCCTTCCAAAGAAATCCCAGGGTTGATCTCCTTCAGAATGGACTGGTTGGATCTCCTTGCAGTCCAAGGGACTCTCAAGAGTCTTCTCCAACACCACAGTTCAAAAGCATCAATTCTTCAGCGCTCAGCCTTCTTCACAGTCCAACTCTCACATCCATACATGACCACAGGAAAAACCATAGCCTTGACTAGACGGACCTTAGTCGGCAAAGTAATGTCTCTGCTTTTGAATATACTATCTAGGTTGGTCATAACTTTTCTTCCAAGGAGTAAGCGCCTTTTAATTTCATGGCTGCAGTCACCATCTGCAGTGATTTTGGAGCCCAAAAAAACAAAGTCTGACACTGTTTCTACTGTTTCCCCATCTATTTCCCATGAAGTGATGGGGCCAGATGCCATGATCTTCGTTTTCTGAATGTTGAGCTTTAAGCCAACTTTTCCACTCTCCTCTTTCACTTTCAACAAGAGGCTTTTTAGCTCCTCCTCACTTTCTGCCATAAGGGTGGTGTCATCTGCATATCTGAGATTATTGATATTTCTCCCAGCAATCTTGATTCCAGCTTGTGTTTCTTCCAGTCCAGCATTTCTCATGATGTACTCTGCATATAAGTTAAATAAGCAGGGTGACAATATACAGCCTTGACGTACTCCTTTTCCTATTTGGAACCAGTCTGTTGTTCCATGTCCAGTTCTAACTGTTGCTTCCTGACCTGCATACAGATTTCTCAAGAGGCAGGTCAGGTGGTCTGGTATTCCCATCTCTTTCAGAATTTTCCACAGTTTACTGTGATCCACACAGTCAAAGGCTTTGGCATAGTCAATAAAGCAGAAATAGATGTTTTTCTGGAACTCTCTTGCTTTTTCCATGATCCAGCGGATGTTGGCAATTTGATCTCTGGTTCCTCTGCCTTTTCTAAAACCAGCTTGAACATCAGGGAGTTCACGGTTCACATATTGCTGAAGTCTGGCTTGGAGAATTTTGAGCATTACTTTACTAGCATGTGAGATGAGTGCAATTGTGCGGTAGTTGGAGCATTCTTTGGCATTGCCTTTCTTTGGAATTGGGATGAAAACTGACCTTTTCCAGTCCTGTGGCCACTGCTGAGTTTTCCAGATTTGCTGGCAAATTGAGTGCAGCACTTTCACAGCATCATCTTTCAGGATTTGAAACAGCTCAACGGGAATTCCATCACCTCCACTAGCTTTGTTCGTAGTGATGCTTTCTAAGGCCCACTTGACTTCACATTCCAAGATGTCTGGCTCTAGATTAGTCAACACATCATCATGATTATCTGGGTCATGAAGATCTTTTTTGTACAGTTCTTCCGTGTATTCTTGCCACCTCTTCTTAATATCTTCTGCTTCTGTTAGGTCCAGACCATTTCTGTCCTTTATCGAGCCCATCTTTGCATGAAATGTTCCCTTGGTATCTCTAATTTTCTTGAAGAGATCTCTAGTCTTTCCCATTCTGTTCTTTTCCTCTATTTCTTTGCATTGATTGCTGAAGAAGGCTTTCTTATCTCTTCTTGCTATTCTTTGGAACTCTGCATAGTCATAAGTATAGGTTGAGGGAACGATTAGCTGGGAAGCACGTTATCTTAATGAGCTAACTTCTTCCCAGTGTAATATTCTCTAGTTTACAAAGTGCTTTCATATATATTGTAATCGTCACATATTTGTCACAAAATTGTTGTAGTAGATACCATTATTTCCACATCTTATTTTTTATATTTTTGGCAGCACTGGGTGTAGGATCTTAGTTCCCCATCCGGGAATTGAGCCTGTGCCCCCTGCAGTGGAAGCACATATTCATAACCAGCAAGGAAGTCCCTGTTTCTACATTTTAGAAGAGTTGATAAAGACTGCTGTCACCTAATAAGTTGCAGAACTGGGAACTTTGTCATTTGAAGTCTCCTGAGCCAAATCCTGGCATCTTTCTGTAGCACTGCATAGCCTTTCTGTCCTTGAACTGTGAGTGGGCTGTTGTTTGTCTGGCTTTCACAGTAAAAGACCCAGAAATGAGGAGCTGTGAAGGTCATTTATTAGGAAGTATTGCTAGAAAAGGAAATGGTTGGTAGGGTGGGGAACTGACACTAGCAAGGACAGGAGGGAGGAAGCCAAGCAACTCCATAAACATGCTCTGAAAACAGAATATAGTGAAGTGAAAGTTGCTCAGTCGTGTCTGACTCTGTGACCCCATGGAATTCTCCAGGCCAGAATACTGGAGTTGGTAGCTGTTCCCTTCTCCAGGGGATCTTCCCAACCCAGGGATCGAACCCAGGTTTCCCACATTGCAGGCAGATTCTTTACTAGATGAGCCACAAGGGAACCCCAAGAATACTGGAGTGGGTAGCCTATCTGTTCTCCAGTGGATCTTCCCAACCCAGGAATTGAATCGGGGTCTCCTGCATTGCAGGCAGATTCAGAGTATAGAGTTTTCTGAATCAAGAATCAAACCTGTCAGTCTTAAGGGAAATCAACCCTTGAATACTCGTTGGAAGGACTGATGCTGAGGTTGGAAGGACTGATGCTGAGGTTGAAACGCCAGTAGTTTGGTCAACTGATGTGAATGGCTGACTCATTGGAAAAGTCCCTGATGCTGCAAAAGATTGAGGGCAGAAGGAAAGGAGGGCGTCAGAGGATGAGAGAGGTGGATGGCATCACTGATGCAGTGGACATCACCTTGGGCAAATTTCAGGAGACGGTGAGAGACAGAGAGGCCTGGTGTGTTGAAGTCCATAGGGTTGCAAAGAGTCAGACATGACTGATTGACTGAACAGCAACAACAACAATCAAAAATGTCCTGAGTTTCCCTGCATCCATCAGTCACTGGTAATAATTGCCTTTTGAAGAACATCTGGCTCTTAAAAGGAGCTCTTGAGGGCAGTCCTCCAAAAAAAAGAGACAAAAAGGTACAGATACTAACTTTTGGAAGTTAAAGCAACCCATTGGCTGGTACACATGAAAATAGTAAAGAAATCCAAATGTATTGATATATAGATGTAGAACATTAACAGCACCTCCTATACCATCAAAGCTGGTCAGAAGAGTGTGGTAGGAAACTAAGGAATTCTGAAATACATGCTGATACCAGCGTGAGCTATGGGAAAACCACTCTGTCCTGTCCCTAAGGCTTCCTGGGAGAGCCCTGTGCCTCCCCCCATGTGTCTTCTAGTTAGGTCTGTGGTCTATAAACAGTTTCCTGTGTTTTCTACATCTACTAGTGTGGGCATTAAGGATTGATATTCATAAAGATGACTTCAAGTCCTGCCATTGCCAAATCCTTAGACGCTAAGAAAGAATATACTGAATAATTTGAAAATTTTAATGTACATGAAGTCGACAGTGATTTCTGGTTAACTAAAATATCAGAAATGTTTTTATTAAGAAAATCTCATTTTGTGATCATTTAGCCAAAAGTGGTTTGGAACTTCCCTGGTGGTCCAGTGGCTCAGATTCCATGCTCCCAGGGCAGGAGTCCCGGGTTTGATCCCTGGTAAGGGAACTAGATCTTACATGCTACAACTAAGACCCTGCACAGCCAAATAAATAAATTGAATAAATAAAAGTGGCTTAACCATTGCTGTGTGATGATGATTCATGCTGATCACTGAATATTCATGGCTGTTTATCTCCTGTTGTGTGATACAATTTCACTTTCTGGTCCCGTTGTGTGTGGCAGGGGGTGGGGGGAGGTTGCATATGATGAGCTCTGTGAGTATATTTAAGAAGAAATGATGTCTGAGCCTTCAGTTGCTGATCTACGACCTTGCAAAGCCCTTTTCCCTTCTGGCATCAAGATCAGTAACATTGGAGATAGATCTGTCAGAGAAGCTACAACCACCAAGACCCCCCACTGACCCACAAGTAGCGTGAGCCAGAAATATTGATGATTCATGCTGATCACTGAATATTCATGGCTGTTTATCTCCTGTTGTGTGATACAATTTCACTTTCTGGTCCCGTTGTGTGTGGCAGGGGGTGGGGGGAGGTTGCATATGATGAGCTCTGTGAGTATATTTAAGAAGAAATGATGTCTGAGCCTTCAGTTGCTGATCTACGACCTTGCAAAGCCCTTTTCCCTTCTGGCATCAAGATCAGTAACATTGGAGATAGATCTGTCAGAGAAGCTACAACCACCAAGACCCCCCACTGACCCACAAGTAGCGTGAGCCAGAAATAAGCTTATGTTGTTTTCAGCTACTATGCTTTAGGGATTTGCTGCTGCTGCCGCTGCTGCTAAGTCGTTTCAGTTGTGTCTGAATCTGTGCAACCCCATAGACGGCAGCCCACCAGGCTCCCCTGTCCCTGGGATTCTCCAGGCAAGAACACTGGAGTGGGTTGCCATTTCCTTCTCTAGTGCATGAAAGTGAAAAGTGAAAGTGAAGTTGCTCAGTCGTGACCGACCCTTAGCGACCCCATGGACTGCAGCCTACCAGGCTCCTCCGTCCATGGGATTTTCCAGGCAAGAGTACTGGAGTGGGGTGCCATTGCCTTCTCCCTTAGGGATTTGCTACAGTAACCTAACTTTGTCCTGACTGCTAACTCTTCATTGTTGAGCTTGCTGGTAATTTTAACTTTAGTTGTGCATGCATGCATGCGTGCTTCAGTTGTGTCCGACTCTGTGCGACTCTATGGACTGCAGCCCGCCAGGCTCCTCTGTTCATGGGATTCTCCAGGCAAGAATACTGGAGTGGATTGCCATTTCCTCCTCTAGGGGATCTTCCTGACTCAGGGATGAAACCCAGTCCTTACGATGTCTCAAATGCATTACCAGGTAGATTCTTTACCACTAACACCACCTGGGAAGCCCAACTTTGGTAGAGTATTAGGTATTTTAAGAAAATGGGTCAAGGTGATTTTTTCATGTACTTTCATTTATTTTCAATGATAAATGATCTTAACGTGTTTCAAAGTGTTGTTCAGTGGCTCAGTCATATCCGACTCTTTGCGTACCCATGAACTGCAGCACACCAGCTTTCCTGTCCTTCACCATCTCCTGGAGCTTGCTCAAACTCATGTCCATTGAGTCGGTGATGCCATCCAACCATCTTGTCCTCTGTCTTCCCCTTCTCCTCCTGTCTTCAGTCTTTCCCAGCATCAGGGTCTTTTCTAATGAGTTGGCTCTTTGCCTCAGGTGGCCAAAGTATTAGAGCTTCAGTATCAGTCCTTACAGTGGATATCCAGGACTGATTTCCTTTATGATTGACTGGTTTGATCTCCTTGCAGTTCAAGGGACTCTCAGGAGTCTTCTCCAACACCACAGTTCAAAAGCATCAATGCTTTGGTGCTCAGTCTTCTTTATGGTTCATCTCTCACATCCATACATGACTACTGGAAAAACTATAGCTTTGACTATACAGACTTTTGTTGGTAAAATGATGTCTCTGCTTTTTAATACATTAACAGTCATCAAGACAGTATGGTACTGGCACAAAGACAGAAATATAGATCAAGGGAACAAAATAGAAAGGCCAGAGATAAATCCATGCACCTCTGGAGACCTTGTTTTTGACAAAGAAGGCAAGAATATACAATGGAGAAAAGACAATCTCTTTAACAAGTGGTGCTGGGAAAACTGGTCAACCACTTGTAGAAGAATGAAACTAGAACACTTTCTAACACCATACACAAAAATAAACTCAAAATGGATGAAAGATCTAAACATAAGACCAGAAACTAAAAAACTCCTAGAGGAGAACATAGGCAAAACACTCTCCAACATAAATCACAGCAGGATCCTTTATGACCCACCTCCCAGAATACTGGAAATAAAAGCAAAAATAAACAAATGGGACCTAATTAAAATTCAAAGCTTCTGTACAACAAAGGAAACTATAAGCAAGGTGAAAAGACAGCCTTCGGAATGGGAGAAAATAATAGCAAATGAAGCAACTGACAAAGAATTAATCTGCAAAATATACAAGCAACTCCTGTTGCTCAATCCCAGAAAAAAATGACCCAATCAAAAAATGGGCCAAAGAACTAAACAGACATTTCTCCAAAGAAGACATACAGATGGTTAACAAACACATGAAAAGATGCTCAACATCACTCACTATCAGAGAAATGCAAATCAAAACCACAATGAGGTGCCATTTCACGCCAGTCAGAATGGCTGCTATCCAAAAATCTACAAGTAATAAATGCTGGAGAGGGTGTGGAGAAAAGGTAAACCCTCTTACACTGTTGGTGAGAATGCAAACTAGTACAGCCACTTACTCATTGGAAAAGACTCTGATGCTGGGAGGGATTGGGGGCAATAAGAGAAGGGGATGACAGAGGATGAGATGGCTGGATGGCATCACCAACTCGATGGATGTGACTTTGAGTGAATTCCGGGAGTTGGTGATGGACAGGGAGGCCTGGTGTGCCACAGTTCATGGGGTCGCAAAGAGTCGGACATGACTGAGCAACTGAACTGAACTGAAGATTAAATGAAATGACATATGAAAGGACTACAGCAAAGTATTTGGCTGATAGTAGGTGGGGAAAAAATACTATTTTTCTGCTCTAACACCACCCTTATTTCTTACTTTCTGCCCTTCTTTTCCACAGTCTAGCATAAGGGATCCTATGGTCCTAGAGTAGCACTGTCTAATAGAACTTTCTGCAGTGGTGGAAATGTTCTATATGGTTGCCTCTAGTCACATATTGCCATTTAAATTTATCTTAATTAAAATTAAATTGAAATTTAAGTTCCTGATTTACACTAACTGAATTTTAAATGTTCAGCAGCCACAACATTAGTGGCTACGCATCTTGGACAGCACAACACAAATATAGAACATTTCCCTTTTCTTAAAGTTCTATTGGATAGCATTGCTCTCAAACTATAGGTTGTAAATGTAACTCATGTGATTGTAGAATTGAGTTCTTCAATTTTATACATTTGAATTCATTTTCATTTAAATTCAAATAGCCTAAGGTGGCTATGGGCTGCTACATTGAACGGCACAGTTCTGTAGTATCACAAGCACTCGTCCACAGCTTTGGAGATTTTAGTTGGCATTTTTAGATTTCATCTGGTGCCAGGACTTCTGAGAAGTGGGTAGATGAATTTATCAACTCCAAGTGGTGTAATGTGTTTCTGGTTTCCTCTTCTCTAGTATGGCTAGGCTAAACTCCACCCACATCTGATGTTCTTACATGCTTACCTGTCTCTAGTTTTTAAAGCAAAAACTTTTATATATCTCCTTGGATTTTACTGATCTCACTTATTGTTAAACTTAGCCTCAAAATAATAAAGGACTGTTGTGTAGTATCCCTAACATCATTTGATGACTGACAAGGTTCAGAGAAAGTATATGGGAAAATGAAAATCTGTTGCAAGAGGTCTTAACCACAGAGATACAACACACTGATGAGCTGTGATCACTTCTGAGGCATGCAGAGAGTAATTTGTTGCTGTTAATAAAGTGGCAACATTTGCAAATGATTCCCCTTTTGATTTTAAGAAATTAAAACAGTCAATCACTGGTATAATGATGGTTTTACTTATTTACATCCTGTCATACTCTCTTTTGGGAAAGAAAAGTGTGGTGTGTAGTTAGGTCTGCACATTGGTGGTTGCTCCCATACCTGGCTTTACTTACAAGACTGTGTCATTGATCAGAATGTTATCCATGTGTGTCACAATGGCAAAAACTTAAAAACATTACACGCAATATGATGGCAAGCAATACATTATTCTGATACTTAGTCATGGAGACTGAATATTTGTCTCTCACTGCCTGAATCTTGTTTTTTTTTTTTTAAAAAAGTGGATGGCAGTTACTTAATAATTAGACTGTTTCAAGTGTAAAAAGTCTGACTGAAACAAATGTGTTTTCAAGGTGAAGTAGGGTCAAGGATTCATCTTGCTGACAGAGAGAAGAGCAGTGTGACGTAGTGGAAGAAGTATTGCCGGGGGGATTAGGACAGAGTCGAAAAGCACAGGGTCTGGAAGGCCTCAAAAGCAAAGAGAGGTTTAAACATTTAATGGGAAAGGAGGAAAAGGTTATAGGAAGACATGTCTGAAGGTCAGAAAGCAATATAATATTGCTAACAGCATGCCGGATGATTTAACTGAATTCCCTGAAATGTGTTTATTTATAGACTCTGAAGACACTTGTGTTTAGAATACACATAATGAGGGTGAATTTGGCGTTTGTTCTTGTCTAGTTTCTTTATTTATGGGCAGAACAAAATTGTGATAGAAAAAGATGGCATGTTAGAAATTCTCATTGGATTCTGTAAGCCAGTGAGCCCAGATACAGGTAAATACCTGTATGTACAGATATGTGTGTGTGTGTGTGTGTGTGTGTGAAAGTGAAAACTCAAGAAAACTGAGGAAAACTCTAATCCTATCTAATTCATTTTGTTATTAAGATAAACTGCATCAGAATATTTATATTTCACAGTTTTCTCAGGATAGAGTCAGAGTTCATTCTGGAAAATGGCAGATGGACACAAAGACTATATCAGAACTTCCGACTGCTGGAGGAAGAGGGAAGTTTGGCTAATGTAGCATCTTCTGCCCATTTAGTTTGTTCTTTCTTTGCTGACAGTTACATGGATTTGACAGCCCATTAGGGAAGAGCGTGTTCTGTCTGTAAGCAGGGAAGCACGTGAGCGGAGGACTGTTCTATAAACAGACCTAAGCTTCATTTTAGACAGGAATAAGTTTTCATTTATTTCATGGAATGATATTCTTTTTGATGGACAATTTAATTGTATTTAAATTCAAATTAACATCTGGTGTTTATGCTTTATATCGTGCCATCTACCTGAATCTAGACAGAAGCTATTAAACATCTATGGCTAGAGAATCTTTATTCTCTAAAGACTTTAAAGGAAAACCAGAGGGTTTTCTAAACTCTCGTGAATGGAACCAGATTATAGTTGCCCTTGAATCTAAGACGCTTTCTTTGTCCACTGTGTATTAAAGGGGAGTTTGCAAATATACACAAACACATTTTGCTACTAAGTGGATGTTAAAAATATTCAGCACTCTTCAAATATGTGTTTTAAATGAATAATACACATTATGGTACATATATATTTTGTTCAGATACTGTCTTAAGAATTTAGTTCATATATATTTATAAATACTTTTTACTCCATAGATACATTAATTCTATTTATACATGTGTTCATTTATAGCTATACTTCATATATATGAACCACATACTTATAGATGGAAATATTTATAGTTGGATGGATGTATGCACATATGCAGGGGTTGCCAGGTAGCTTACTAGTAAGAAATCTGCCTGCAAATGCAATAGACTTGGTTTGATTCCTGGTGAGGAATCCCCTGGAGGAGGACAAGGCAACCTATTCCAGTATTCTTGCCTGGGAAATCCCATGGACAGAGGAGCCTGGTGGGCTACAGTCCATGGGGTTGCAAAGAGGCAGACACGACTTAGCAACTGAGCATGCACACACATGTACAGATATGCATGTGTGTGTGTGTGAAAGTGAAAGAAAGTCGCTCAGTCATTTCTGACTGCGACCCCATGGACTGCAGCCTGCCAGGCTCCTCTGTCCATGGGATTTCCCAGACAATAATACTGGAGTGGGTTCCATTCCCTTCTCCAAGGGATCTTCGCAACCCAGGGACTGAACCCAGGTCGCCTGCATTGTGGGTAGATTCTTTACTGTCTGAGCCATCAGGGAAGTGCATGTGTGTGTATTTTTATATATTGTTTATTATATATACAATATTATATATATTTGTTATATATATATAATAAATTAGTTTCTCAAAATTGCAAAACTGGAAATAGTTAACTATGACTCATGGTTTTGGGCATTTTGGTTTTCTTTAAACTCTCACTCACAGATCACATGCTAATGTTATAGATATTATGATTTTTAAATGTTGCTAACTGCCTGAAGAATGTGCTTTTCATCTGAAAAGCATATAAAGCACAATGACACCAGAGTAGAGAATCAGTACTCAGGGATCACTGTAAAGTTATCAGCAAAGAAGTATACAATCCACATATTACTGTTACTTTTTATTATAGAAACATAAAGCTGGTATTTCCCCAAAAGTAATTAGACAATTTATAAGATGACGAGAATTTCTTATGGCATTAAAATCAGTCCTGACATCTAATTTAAAGCATTGAAGAGAAAACTAATCCTGTTGAATGGTCAATTTTATCTTTTAAACATAGTATTAGGATGATTTTCCTTATTATTTGATAAGATGTTAATGTGAAATAAGCATAAAGTTATTTAAAAATACAACATATTTTGCATGAACTTGAATAAACCCCAAGATGTAACTACTAATTATTTGTTTGACAGACTGTGGTTTAAAGCTTCAAAATATGTAAACAAATGTTAATCATGAACAGTCCTGAACTGAGATGAGTAAATGTGAGCCTTTATGAGGATCTCAGGATGGGCACAGAGTTCAGAGGGTTAGTGTCCCAAATTCCTCAGATCTTCCTTGTGCAGTGTCTAATCGATTAAAATGTTAAAAGCTGTCTCCTCAGAATTCTTACTGGTTTACAAAGACCCAAGCCCTACCTTTACCTTTTCTCCTATGGATTCCCAGAATGCTCCTGAAAGTTGGAATGAAGGGGTGAAGCAGAGGTTGGGTAATTGCTAGAAGAAGCTGACTGGCTGGTAGATGGGACACACTGAGCTGCTTTGCAAAGTAGCAGGAACTTGGCATTAATAATGACCCCATGTATTGCTCTCAGTCTTGCAGGATCAGAAAATGATTTCTTAGCTCATAAAAAAAGGGTCTGTCTCTGAAGGAGTACTCAAATGAACAAAAATTCAAAAACAAACATATTTACACAAATACACATAATCCTAAATTGTTGTTGTTTTTTAGCTCAGTCGTGTCCGACACTTTGAGACCCCATGGACTGCAGCAAGCCAGGGTTCCGTGTCCATCATTATCTCCTGGAGTTTGCTCAAGCTCATGTCCTTTGAGTCGGTGATGCCATCCAACCATCTTGTCCTCTGTTGTCCCCTTCTCTTCCTGCCTTCAATCTTTGCCTGCATCAGGGTCTTTTCTGATGAGTCAGCTCTTTGCATCAGGTGGCCAAAGTATTGGAGCTTTAGCTTCAGCATCAGTCCTTCCAATGAATATTCAGGATTGATTTACTTTAGGATTGACTGGTTTGATCTCCTTGCTGTCCAAGGGACTTTCAAGAGTCTTCTCCAACACCACAGTTCAAAAGCATCAGTTCTTCAGTGCTCAGCCTTTTTAATGGTCCAACTCTCACATCCATACATAACTACTGGAAAAACTGTAGCTTTGACTAGATGAACCTTTGTCGATAAAGTGATGTCTCTTCTTTTTAATATGCTGTCTAGGTTTGCATAGCTTTCCTTTCAAGGAGCAAGCATGTTTTAATTTCATGGCTGCAGTCATCATATGCAGTGATTTTGCAGCCCAAGAAAATAAAATATGTCACTGTTTCCATTTTTCCCCCATCTATTTGCCATAAAATGATGGGACCAGATGCCATGATCTTGGCTTTTTGAATGTTGAATTTTAAGCCAGCATTTTACTCTCCTCTTTCACCTTCTTCGACAGGCTCTTTAGTTCCTCTTCACTTTCTGCCATAAGAGTGGTATTATCTGCATATCTGAGGTTATTGGTATTTCTCCTTGCAATCTTGATTCCAGCTTGTGCTTCTTCCAGCCTGGAATTTCG
The DNA here is from genome assembly GCA_006408695.1 of Aepyceros melampus. Taxonomy (NCBI): domain Eukaryota; kingdom Metazoa; phylum Chordata; class Mammalia; order Artiodactyla; family Bovidae; genus Aepyceros; species Aepyceros melampus. The sequence continues at coordinate 176,761 of SJXQ01002251.1, read as the reverse complement.
CATGATATACTCTGCATATAAATTATATAAACAGGGTGACAATATTCAGTCTTGATGTGCTCCTTTCCCAATTTGGAACCAGTCTGTTGTTCCATGTCTGGTTCTAACTGTTGCTTCTTGACCTGAATTCATATTTCACAAGAGGCAGGTCAGGTGGTCTGGTATTCCCATCTCTTTAAGAATTTTCCACAGTTTTTTTGTGATCCACACATTGCTTCATAAAAGAACGTACAACTTTTACACATGCTCTCAGAATATTCTTTAAAAAAAATTTTATTTATTTTTTGTTTGTGCTAGGTCTTTGTTGCTTTGTATAGGCTTTCTCTAGTTGCAGCGAGTGGGGTCTACTCTCCAGTTGCAATGTACAGGCTTCTCATTGCAGTGGTTTCTCTTCTTGCAGAACACAGGCTCTAGAGCGAGAGCTCGGTAGCTCAGGCCTAAGGGCTTAGTTGCTCAGTGGCATGTGGGATCTTTCCAGATCAGGCATTAAACCAATGTCTCCCATATTGGCAGGCAGATTCTTTACCACTCAGCCACCAGCGAAGTCCCACACATGCCAGAATATTCTTAATAGCATAGTGATTTAGTTGCTAAGTCGTGTTCTACTCTTTGTGACCCCATGGATGGTAGCCTGCCAGGCTCCTCTGTCCGTGGGATTTCCCAGGCAAGAATGCTGGAATGGGTGCCACTTCCTTCTCCAGGGGATCTTCCCTGACGCAGGACTTGAACCTTGGGTCTCCTGCATTGCAGGCAGATTCTTTACCGACTGAGCTATGAGGGAAACCATAGCATAACAAGAGCATGATCTCTTGCAAGCCAATATGAGAGAAAATCAAATCATAATCCGAAATTTGCTAAGAAGATGAAATGGCTGATTGTTAAAAAGTGTTCCAGAAAAAAATATGCAGGACCCAGGAAAAATAGCCAGTTCCTTAATTTTCAAAGAGTTTGTACAAATAATTAAGAAAAAAATTAGTATCAATTTTAAAAATGGGCAAAAATATAAATAAGTGAAATAATTCACAGAAAAATAAATACAAACGACAAGTAATATAAAAATGATAAACATCACACATAATTCAAGAAATGAAAATTAAAATAAGATAAAATTTTTATCTTGTGAGTTCAGCAGAAATTTTAAAATCTAATGATATTTAGCACTGGTGAGGATGTGAGGAAAGAAATCATCTCAGACAATATGGGTGAAGTCAGAAACTGAAAGGAAATTTGGCATTATGTATCAAAAATTCTAATTTACACAACCTTTGAGCCAGCAGCTTCACAGCTCAGGATCTACCCTAGTAATATACTTGCAAAAAAATGCTAAGATATCTGAATGCGATGTCCTTTGGGGGACATGTCAATAAATCATGCTAATGTACTGAACAGAATACCTTGCATTGGTAAAAAGAATCAGTTAGACCTACTGGTGATAATAAAGAAAGAGCTTTAAGATATATTATTAAGTGATGTACAAAATATGTATTACATGTTTTCCTTTGTGGACGTAATTGTTCTTTAGTTGCTAAGTTGTGTCCAACTCTTTTGCGACCCCATGCACTGTAGCCCGCCAGGTTCCTCTGTCCATGGGATTTCCCAAGCAAGCGTACTAGAGTGGGTTACCATTTCCTTCTCCAAGGGATCTTCCCCACTCAGGGATCAAACCCAAGTCTCCTGCATTGGCTGGCATATTCTTTACCACTGAGCACCACCAGAGAAACCCAAGTAATTGTTATCTTCATTTTACTGGAAGAATACAGATAAAACTATAGGTGGTGGGAGATGTTTAGCTTCCATTTTATATCTTCCTGTGCTGTTTGAAAAAGTTCATATCATTTGCCCAGATTTCATTTAATTACAATCAAATATTTATTTAAATACACACATTATATGTATATATGTATGAATACACATATGTATATGTATGACTACATGTACAGAAACACTTTTGTAAAGTAATATTTAACCAAATAATTTAAAACAATCTTCCCCCTATAAAAATGCTACAGCCTGAGGTCTTTTAGCTGAAATATTTTTCCTGGTCACTCCTTGATTGGTCACTGACTTTACAACATTCAAAATGCTCTACTTTCATTATTTTCTTGTTATGTGACTGGACAAATTAATCTCTCTGAACTACATTGTTTTATTGTGGTTCTAGGTAGAATGAGAGAAATGTCTTTGTCCAGGAGATTCTATGAGCATTAAATAATAAAACCACTATGCACATAGTTCAGTGTCTGGAATCTAAAGGACATGCCATAACTATTAGTTTTTTTTTCTCTCATCCATTTATTTTTTCTTCCCAATGCCCCTTCTCCCTGTCTTCTTTACGTCTTTGTCTTTAACCACATGGGATTCTGCTCTGAGACCCAGAGTTAAAGTACTTTAGTCGACCATATTATGGGCCAAATATACTCTTCTGAGGTGGCTTGAGAATCTAACCACCATCTATAAAATTATTTCCAGAAAGTGACTCACAAATTAAGTTTTGGAACACAACCCTTTGAAAATTGGAGGATGTCTGGACTGTGACTAACAGCATCAAACAAAGATGCATTCTTTTTCTGCTTTGCTTATTATCTACAACTCAGTCATGCCTTTCACTTCCTCCAAAGAGTGTGATTGAGCTTTTGATAAAACTCTTTCAATTTAAACACTGTGATAGCCAAAGCAAAGTGTTCATGGAGATTATGCCTTGCCTTCAACATAGAGAACTGGCAATGTAATTTATTGAACACTTGCTATGAGACAGACACCCTGTCAATTGTTTGATATGCATTACCTCATTTAATCTTCACAATAATCCTATGAGTCTATTGTAGTTATTTCTCTTACCATTTTCTAAAACAGGAAATAGGTTTAGAGAAGCAACATGGACAAGACAATTTAGTGTATTTTTCCTTTTAAAAAAATTTTATTGGAGTATAGTCAATCCTAAAGGAAATCAGTCTTGAATATTCATTGGAAGGACTGATGCTGAAGTTGAAACTCCAATACTTCGGCCACCTGATGCAAAGAACTGACTTATTGGAAAAGACCCTGATGCTGGGAAAGATTGAAGGCAGGAGGAGAAGGAGAGGACAGAGGATGAGATGGTTGGATGGCATCACCAACTCGATGGATATGAGTTTGAGCAAGCTCCAGGAGTTATTGGTGATGGACAGGGAACCCTGGCTTGCTGCAGTCCATGGGGTTGCAAAGACTCGGACATGACGAAGCAACTGAACTGAACTGATAGTTGATTTATATTGTTAGTTTCAGGTATTCAGCAAAGTGAATCAGTTGTACATACACATGTATCCACTCTTTTTTAGATTCTATTCCCTTATAGATCATTTCAGAGTACTGAGTAGCATTTGCTGTGCTGTACAGTAGGTCCTTAATAGTTATCTGTTTTATATACGGTATTGGGCAAGTGGCAGAATCAAAGTTCAGATTCTCTGATGCCAAAGCCCATGCTTTTTCTAGTGATTGCTAACTGAATGAAGTCCGCCACTCTGAAGATTTTTGCATCTTATTTTCAAAAGATGTTATAAATTTCTGTTTGTTAGCATTGGCATTACAACGTTTAACCCATGGATAGTTCTCCTATACAGCTTTAAACTTGCTATTTAAGGAAATAAATCTTTTTTTAACCTTGGTATGGTAATTTCACTGTTTTATAGAGGAATAATTTTTTGGTTGGCAGGAGCCATTATTGTTTGAATCGTTGCCCATCCTCTCATTAAATGATCCGGAGTTAATAGTGATTTTTTTCAAGTATACTGTGTCAAAGATGCTCACCGTTTCTCTCCACAGCTGCCAGAGGTAGACCATGACCTGAAGTCTCCAGCACATTCACAGAAGCATACTTACTAAGATTTCATGAGGGGGCTAGAGGTTTCCAGGTCATAAACACTGTTGTTTTCCCATTGCTAAATTTAAGATTTTCAGAAACATGTTTTAGGACGCTTAAGAGTATGTTTTTATTGCATTTTTCTCTTTATGGTTACCTTCCTCATCCTGTACTGTGCCTGGGTCTGTAAGTGTACAGTTGAGTTTTTGTGTTACTTCCATTATGTATTTCTATGGAAATACAAAAAACCTCAAATAGCCAAAGCAATCTTGAGAAAGAAGAATGAAACTAAAGGAATCAACCTGCCTGACTTCAGGCTCTACTACAAAGCCACAGTCCTCAAGACAGTATGGTACTGGCACAAAGACAGAAATATAGATCAATGGAACAAAATAGAAAGCCCAGAGATAAATCCACACACCTATGGACACCTTATCTTTGACAAAGGAGGCAAGAGTATACAGTGGATTAAAGACAATCTCTTTAACAAGTGGTGCTGGGAAAACTGGTCAACCACTTGTAAAAGAATGAAACTAGAACACTTTCTAACACCATACACAAAAATAAACTCAAAATGGATAAAAGATCTAAACGTAAGACCAGAAACTATAAAACTCCTAGAGGAGAACATAGGCAAGACACTCTCCGACATAAATCACAGCAGGATCCTCTATGACCCACCTCCCTGAATATTGGAAATAAAAGCAAAAATAAACAAATGGGATCTAATTAAAATTAAAAGCTTCTGCACAACAAAGGAAACTATAAGCAAGGTAAAAAGATAGCCTTCTGAATGGGAGAAAATAATAGCAAATGAACCAACTGACAACTAATCTCAAAAATATACAAGCTTCTAATTAGATCCCATTTGTTTATTTTTGCTTTTATTTCCAATATTCTGGGAGGTGGATCATAGAGGATCCTGCTGTGATTTATGTCAGAGAGTGTTTTGCCTATGTTCTCCTCTA